>CM054153.1:6865974-6875974 GCA_028751875.1 Rapana venosa | reverse complement strand
TCAACCTTGAGCTGAACAACAGCCTGAAGATGCGAGGTAAGTCCCTGGATGGTATCTCTCTAACAGTGTGTGTAGTGTGTGGTGTGGTCTTGTCTTTGCTCTGCTGGTGGTATCTTGTTTGATACCATTCAAGTGGTTGGCGATGCTGAGAAGCGCTCGCTCTCGCTCTCTCTCTCCCCTCTACCTATCGTTTGATCTATCTGTGTCTATCGATAACCATCTATTTATTTATCTATCCTTTGTGACACTGCTTGGTAAGAAAGCTGTTCTGCTCATAAGAATGCCTACGTGCATACACGCACAGCGCCACATGGCACACTTACACGTGACTTGTAGCAATACGTGAGCTTTAACACAGAAGCGGGAAGAAAATCCAAACTAACAACCAAACAAAACAAGCACTTTTTTTTCCACTTAAAGCTTTGTGAAAGTGCTCTGAATATTGTCCCTTTCGTCAAGACCTTTACGAACTAGCAAAGTAAGAAACAAACAGAAAACAAGAAAGGAACAAAGCAAAACTAAGAATTACAAACTTTTTTGTCACATTAAAAAACAACCAGGTGCAACAACAAAAATCAACAGCAAAAAGAAAAGAAAAGAAAGAAAAGAAAATAAGGACCGAGGTTAAGACCAAACAAAAAGGAAGAAAAAAAACTAGCCCAAGAGAAGAGAGAGAGAGAGAGAGAGAGAGAGAGGAGAGAGAGAGAGAGAGAAGGGGAGAGAGAGAGAGAGAGAGAGAGAACAGTCTGTCAGAAAGACAGAGCAACAGACAACACAAAACATGAAGAAGAGGAGAAACTCACAGAACTATTAGAAAAAAGGCCACCCACCCCCCCCCCCCCCCCCCCAAAAAAAAAAGAAAAAAAAAAAGTAAAGAAAAGACACAAAAAGTAAAGAAAAAGAAAAGGAAGAAAACGAACACAGACTCAAAAAGAACGAGAACAAAAGGCGAAGACACACAGCCTGTCTATGTGCAGCCATACAGCAGAGTGATGTATAGGGGGCCAAGTGACCAGCGCTCTAGGCATGCAGCTATGTGCTGCCCTCGTTATTTCCTCATAATGACCCCTTCCACACTCCTCAAACGCTTCTTCTGCATTGCTACTACTGTGCCACTGAGAAGATGTGGGGGAGAGGGTTGGGGTTGGCAATAAAACGGGAAAAACGATCAGAATGGGAGATAAAGAAAGAATGGGGGGAAACGCAAAAAGGAAAGTAGAAAGAAAGAGAAAGGGAAAGCGAGACGATAGGGGTGAGAAGGTAAAAGGTGGGGGAGGAGAGGGAGAAAGAGCGGAAAAAAAAGCAGAAGCGGGTGGGTGGGGAGGGTGACTAATAAAAGAAAGTGTGTACGTATGGGTCTTCCTGCACGAGACAGCTGAGAGAGAGAGAGAGAGAGAGAGAGGAGAGAGAGAGAGAGAGAGAGAGAGAGAGAAGAGAGAGAGAGAGAGAGAGAGAGAGAGAGAGAGACAGACAGACAGACAGACAGACAGACAGACAGACAGACAGACAGACAGAGACAGACAGACAGACAGACAGACAGAGACAGAGAGAGACACACAGAGAGAGACAGTGAGGGGGGTGGATCTATGGGTGTGTGCGTGCGAGCGTGCGTGCGTGCGTGTGTATGTGTGCGTGCATTATGAACTGACACAAAAGTTGGTGAAGACATAAACAGGTGTATGTGAATTCAAGGACAAAAAGAGTGTAGGCGAAAAGTAGCTCCTCGCTTCTGTGCAAAAGATGCTGCAGCTTCTCTCTCTCTCTCTCTCTCTCTCTCTCTCTCTCTCTCTCTCTCTCTCTCTCTCTCTCTCTCTCT
This sequence comes from Rapana venosa, assembly GCA_028751875.1. Classification (NCBI taxonomy): domain Eukaryota; kingdom Metazoa; phylum Mollusca; class Gastropoda; order Neogastropoda; family Muricidae; genus Rapana; species Rapana venosa. The sequence continues at coordinate 6,874,158 of CM054153.1, read as the reverse complement.
CTCTCTCTCTCTCTCTCTCTCTCTCCTCTCTCCTCTGTGGCAGAGAAAGGGTAGGCTGTAGATACGCTATGACTTATGATAATACTTCCCCCATGTGCTGCTATCACTAAGCTTCTTTCCAGGATTTGAAAAAGAGTCTAACCCATTTTTGAAATGTCTGCGAAAGGTATACATTACACGATCGTTGGAAGCGATGTATTCAGTCATCTGTTAACAGTTATTTGCAGTATCTGTTTGCTTGAACCAATCCCATCCAACTGTTCTTTCACCCCCCCCCCCCCCCCCACCGATACGATCTCTCTCTCTCTCTCTTCTCTCTCTCCTCTCCCTCTCTCCTCTCTCTCCATCTTCATCACTACCATCTCACACACACACACACACACACACACACGTACATACAAACGCACACAAAAACGCGCGTTTGTACGCTCCTATTCCCTCCCTTACAAACACTCGCATACAAATGCGACTCCAGACACACACTCACACACAAATCCCCCCTCCCCCCCCCCCCCCCCCACCCCACACACACACAAATCCTCCCCCCACTACACAAGCACACCAATATCCTCCCCCTCCCCCCCCCCCCCCCCCCCCACACACACACAGACCAGCAGCAGCAGCAGCAGTAAGTACCCTGGCTAATATAAGCCCAGAGCTTAAAGGTAGGTAGGTAGGTAGGTGCCAGACCGTCTGTCAGGAAGCCAGAGTTATGGAATCACACGCAAACTGGGCCGCAGCTAAGGGAACTGTGATTTGCCAATGATGCCACATAGTGTCCGCTTCATTAGCACCTTCGCTTCCGCGTGCTTTCCTCCTGCCATTTTCTGGAACTGTCACAATCTTTCTTTCTTTCCTTTTCCCTCTCTGTGAGACCTGTTTCCGCATCTGGCTCAGAAAGAGAGAGAGAAAGAAAGAGAGAGAGAGAGAGAGAGGAGAGGGGGGGGGGGAGGGAGAGAGAGAGAGAGGGGGGAGGGAGGGAGGAAGGGAGAGAGAGAGAGAGAGGGGGGGGGGGAGCATGTGTGTGTTTATTATTTATTTCATGTTTTCTTTTATTTCGATGATAATGGAATAAACACTCATGTGCTTTTTTACATCCATCCCCGTGTTTATGCGGTTTTGTAAATTTTGTCATCCGCGTGTGTGTGCGTGTGATTTATTATTTATTTTATTTGCTCTTTTATTTCGAGCATAATGGAATGAGCACTCATGTACTCTTTTACATCAAGTCCCCGTGCGCGCGCACACGCTGTGTGTGTGTGTGTGTGTGTGTGTGTGTGTGTGTGTGTGTGTGTGTGTGTGTGTGTGGTGTGTGTGTGTGTGTGTGTGTGTGAGAGAGAGAGAGAGAGAGAGAGAGAGAGAGAGAGAGAGAGAGAGAGAGAGAGAGAGAGAGAGAGAGAGAGAGGAGACTGAAATCATCGAGTCTTGTTTAAAGTCGCCTCTTTGACAGACACACAGGCAGAATAGGAAAGGGAGGCAGACGTTACAAAGAGTGAGACACATACGTGTACGTGCGTGCGTGCACGCGCGCGCACACACACACACACACACACACACACACACACACACACACACACACACACACACACAGAGGAGGAGAGAGACAGAAAGAAAGATTAATTCCACCATCAAAAACTTTACCCTCCAAAAACTTATACCAACAAGGAAGCAAACTAATATGACCTTGCACTCACTCACTCACTCACTCACTCTCTCTCTTCTCTCTCTCTCTCTCTCTCCTCTCTCTCTCTCTCCACACACACACACGCACGCGCGCGCGCGCGCACACAAACACACACACACACCCAGGCACAGCAGCTCTCAGGACCGTCTGAAGTTCCATCAAAGAATCCTTGTTATCACCAAAGTTTGACAAGACTTACTGACTCGTCCTTTCTGGCTTCTTCCAATATTGTCACACATAGAAATGCAAGGTTCGTACAGTTAGATCGATCTTTTGTACATTCTACATTCTCCTCTCGATTTCCATCGATTTGCCTACTCGTTATATATACACAATGCGTTCCGTTTTGCACTCAATGGAGACATTCTGCTGTTGTTACATGAGGACAAAAAACTATTAAAGACGTGTTAGGCTAGCTACCCGATTTTTGCAGCAGCTATTGCGAAACTTGTGGAAATGTTGTCTTTCTATTGTAACAAGGTACAATGCTAACGGTACCGGACAGAACTGATTTTTTTTATTCCGAGTTAATGTTTCTGTGTAGTTTTGTATTGACCTTACAGTGCACGGGCAAGTATGCAAAGTCATAATTATGCATATATGCTTCTTCACACACGCACGCACACACACGCGCGCGCACTTTCTCACTCTCTCACACGTGAACTTACACACACATACACACACACACACACACACACACACACACACACACAAGAGCGTTCATAAGCAAGGTCAGGAAAGCGAGAGAGAGAGAGAACGAGCAAGTGAGCAAACGAACAAGAGAGAGAGAGACAGACAAAGACAGAGACAGACAGACGGAAAGCGAGAGACAAACAAAAAAGACAGAGAGAAACCCTGGCTCTCAACAGCTGAACTAAAGGTTAGTGTGTATATATATATATATATATATATATATATATATATATATATATATATATATATATATATATATATATATAATATATATATATATACAGCCTGGACAGCCATTTCTGTTGGCCTCTCTGTCAAATGATCTAACATACTGCCACACTCCCGGACCTCTCACCCCAGCAAAGGTCAGTGTGATCATTATGCGTCGCTCTACCCGTCATTATCTATGATCAACGGCCACTAATTATTGTGTCCAGTTTTCATTAATTGTGCAATATTCATCTCTCGTATTGTGTGCAACTATTCTCTATATTTCACTCTTTTTGCTTGCATACACGATCATGTGTAGGGTCGCACGTGTGTGTAAGAGAGAGACAGAGACAGAGCGAGAAAGAGTGAGCGTGCGTTAAAATCTACTATGGAAACATATCCACCACCATTACCCCCGAAAAAAAAAAGAAAAAAAAAGAAAAATATTAATGATAAAATATGGAAGAAACTAATACTTCTGCACTTGCTCACACATCGGCATTTCATCCCTCACCCCCAGCCAAAATTTCATCCAGAATCCCCGTAATCACCAAAGTTTTCCAGACTACCTCGCCATTCTTCCTGGCTTTTCTTATTACTGTCACAGACATGTGTGATTATAGACTATTATTCATGCAGTTATGCTGGTTCTCTTTCTTTGTCTCATTTACCTCTCAGTCCTTATCGATTTATCTACTCGTATGTATACTGGTTATTCCATTTGGCACACGGTGGAGATGTGCATTTTGCTGTCGTTTTGGGGGTTGGGGTGGGGTGGGGGTATATATATATATATGCAAACGACTTACAAGGCTTGTTGAGTGAAAATGCCTTTCTCTTGTAAAGTTTTGTTCTGAATTCAAAGCGCATGGACAAGCATAAAATGTATGCCCTCCCCTCTCCCTCCTTCAAACTGCAGTCTAGACTTGAAACGGCTTATTTTACTTGTGTCCAGTGAGCCACATACAAATGGAAGATCGTTCGTGACAAGTAGGTCAAGTCTGTGGACTTGAGTGTAAAGATACGTGCCAAAAAGTCATAAACATGAAAAGAAAATGTTAGTGAAATATGGCAACATATTTCTTCAAACAGACACAGTCATTCATTCATAATGGCCACAGCCCCTTAGAAGGGTGGAAAGACACGATAATAACAACATACCATAAAATGCTACAGCAATAGTATGCTGTTCATGTTATATAACAGCGTTTGATATCGCAAATGCTTTCTGTTTAGTACAATGCTAAATGGCTTTTAGTTGTTTTGTTCACTTGGGTCAATCAGACGCAATGTTGATTTAATCAAGCAAGGCTGTAAGAAGTACTGGTATGGAACAATCTGGGGTTTTCTTTAGAACACCTCATCCAGGACACGAAACAACAAAATGCACTTCGTATTGTTGTGACTAAAGGCATAATGAGCAAATCAAATTATGGTCAGATACTTTTCAATAACAAATCCACAAAAAGCGTAAAATTTCAGAAACGCCACACTTAAATTTTGTAATCGTTCTTTTCAAATATATGTCCATTTACACCAATAGAAAATGTTGAACGCTCCCTCTTTGCCAGCCACAATCAACCACTCGATATGAAGACACACTGATGAAACCATTCAAATCACCCACTCCATGATTCATCCATACAATACCAAGACCATGTTCATGCGGTGTCGTTCATACACGAGAGACCAAGTTGTTGTTACCTCTGGCATGTGACTCTGCTAGCATGTTATCAGCCTTACATGGCAGTCTGTGTGTGGTCCCTTCTGAATCACTTTTTGTATCCAGTAACCAACACCAGTCACGATGGAACGCACGTGCATACAGAATCTGTCTCTCCATAAACTAGATCGTTGGGTGTTTGCCACCAAACTAGAAAAAAATAACACACCCAAAAAACCCCAACCCCCCACCCCCACCCCACCCCTCTCCGTTGCATATAAGAGAACTGTTCCCTATGCATAGCAGCCGGATACAGACCCCCTAATCTCCGCTTGGTATTGTATAATTTTTGTTGAGTCTGACAATAAAATAATTATTTTAAAAGCAATGACAACAATCCTCCTTTGAAACAGAAAACGTTTTTTGTCAAAATACATAGTGCTGCATGTTCTGCATGCTCTGCTTCCAGGCAAAACTTAAGCGAGCTGAAAAAATAAATTCCCGGATTAATTTATAAGCATTCCGCCCACACAGGAATACCACTTCCATCATACGAACCAACGCTTCTGTCAAGAGGAGGACATTACCATCTGACTTTTATCCATATCTATGTTCAACTTAAGAGAAGCGACAGCTTTTTCTAGACTATTTACCTATTATTTTGTAAACCAGCTGGTGCTTTAGGCAGCAACACAGCATCATCAGCTAGAAGCAGAACTGATCACTTTTATCTTAAACAACACTATAAAAGCGTCATCACAGCCGAAATCAGTGCAAACTTTCAAGAACTTCAAAACTCGAAAACAATTGACCAGACACGCACAAAAACGTATGGTCTTTGCAATTCTCAGGAATCAGTCTCACAACAATTTCTACGGATACATATCCCCCCAAACAACAGTAAGAGTTTTCGCAACATCCCAGTGGTTGAGGAAACTATTCTGATACCGTACATGCCCATGGCTTGAAACAACATCTGGATACCAGAAAAACAGAAATATATACAGGAACCAAAATCAATGAGTATCACCCAAGCACTGAAGCAGAATAGACATAAAAGGAGATGGGTATAACCCAGGTACAGAGACAAACAGGAAAGACATGGACAAAAGAGATGGGTATTATTACCCAGGCAGGAGACAAAGAGGAAAGACATGGACAAAAGAGATGGGTATTATTACCCAGGCAGGAGACACAGAGAAAGACATGGACAGAAGAGATGGGTATTATTACCCAGGCAGGAGACACAGAGAAAGACATGGACAAAAGAGATGGGTATTATTACCCAGGCAGGAGACACAGAGAAAGACATGGACAAAAGAGATGGATATTATTACCCAGGCAGGAGACACAGAGAAAGACATGGACAAAAGAGATGGGTATTATTACCCAGGCAGGAGACACAGAGGAAAGACGTAGGAAAAAAAGGGATGGGTATTACTACCCATGTAGGAGACACACAGGAAAGACGTAGGAAAAAAAGAGATGGTACGCAGAAACATGACAGTAAAGACACACAGACAGGGGAAACAAAACAGGTGGGTATTAACCTGGCACAAGATAGAAAAGACTCACAGAACAGAGATGGGCATTAGCCGAGTATAAGAGACAGAACAGACATACCGAAAAAATCACAAACATACAGAAACAAACAGACGGACGGACTGACGGACGAACGAATGGACGCACAGACAGACACACACACACACTCACACAGTCTTTCACCCAGTCTTTCCCTCACTCACTCACTCATTTATTCATTCACTCACTCACTCACTCACTCACTCAAGAGAGAGAGAGAGAGAGAGAGAGAGAGAGAGAGAGAGAGACAGACAGACAGACAGACAGACAGACAGACAGAAAGAGACATAGAGAAAGACAGAAACAGACAGATAGATATACAGACAGACAGCAGATAGATAGATAGATAGATTTGATAGATAGATAGATAAGATGATAGATAATGATAGATAGATAGATAGATAGAATAGATAATGATAGATAGTAGATAGATAGAGATAGATAGATAGATTTGATAGTAGATAGATCGAGGCAAAGACACAAAGAGAAACAGTAGCAGAAATTAGGGACAGACACAGAGAGACAAAGACAGAGGGAGGGAGAGGGAGGGAGGGAGAGAGGGAGAAAGAGACAGGAGACAGACAGAGAGACAAACAAAATATAGAGAAAGGCATTAGAAAAAGACTGGCGGAGACTCAAGAGAGAAAAATAAACCAAAACAATACGATTCATTAAAAGATAAAGAGAGCAAAAGAGGCACACATTCACACTCCTTTGCGTTCATTCAGTCCACGAGACAGAACACCGAAAACTCACCGCCACGGCGTCCGTCCTTGCAAATGCGTTCCCTGCTGCAAATGCGTTCCCTGCTGTAAATGCGTTGCCTGCACACACAAAAGTCATGACCACATTAGTCCTTACATGTGTCGAGCATTAAATTTTGTCGTGAACCTTAATGATTGACTATCTAGATGTGACGAGACAAAAGCTACAGGAGGCAGCTAAACACGCTTTGAAAGGGAAAGCATAAGACAATGCATGAAGCTTTATTTATTTATTTATTTATTTTATTTATTCTTTTATTTCGAGGATAATGGAATAAGCACTCGTGTGCTTTTTACATCCAGTTCCCGTGTGTATGCGGTTTTGTAAATTCTGTTATCTGTTCCCACCGGCACACAATGGCCTACTCTTACGTAAAGCGGAACAGGATTTAACGTGTGCGCAAGATGTTATGCGTGCGTTCGCACACGGGGCCTTGGTTTATAGTCTCATCCGAAGGACTTTTGGGGAGAGTGGAGTCTACACTGTTGTTAACTCCAGGGGAAAATATCCCCTTGAACGGGAATCGAACTGCGAGCGCAATGTTCTGACCACTAGGCTATCCCGTCCCCAACCTTTAAGAGCGAGAGAGAGAGAGAGAGAGAGAGAGAGAGAGAGAGAGAGAGAGAGAGAGAGAAGAGAGAGAGAGAGAAGAGAAGAGAAGAGAGAGAGAGAGAGAGAGAAGAGAGAGAGAGAGAAGACAGACAGACAGACAGACAGACAGACAGACAGACAGACAGAAGGAAACAAAGACACAGCCAGCCAGACAGACATAGGGTGCAAAATGGATTCTTTTAAAAACCAACAACAAATCAAAAACCAGAACAAACAAAACAACCACAAAACAATACGTGGGGTAAAACAGAAAAAAAAGTATATGTGCAAATATCGGTAGTCGAATTTTCAAGCAAACCCATTAAAACAGAGACAGGCGGTTGTGATGTTCAATTATGGCATCAGGAGGAGTGGCTTGCAGTCCAACTATATGCAAAGGCCACTAAAAAGAGGGCTTTCACTGTACTGAAAATCATCGAAAGTATATAACAATTGTCTACATCTTTTAAAACTAAAGAAACAGCTAGAGCCGAACAAAATCTTAGGAAAGCTAAAGAGAAGATTGAAGACATCGTAAGGAAACACTTTTCATGTCACGATAACGTGTACCCCTACGCAATGCAGGCTTTTATCATCACATTAATCACCAGGGTCTGAGGGGGAAAAATAATCCAAATGCTATGTTGGAATGCGGCTACCATAATGGGGAGGAACAACCAAAGAAAAAGACCATCACACAGACAAAAACCAAAACAAACCATCCTTCATCCCTCAACACACACACACGGAAGCTTGCGCGATGCATGCAGCAGACAAAGGTACCGTGATTCTCTCAAGGGTTTTATTTATCCAGCAGACTAGACTACAGGGCACAGAGAGAGAGAAGAGAAAAGAGAGAGAAGAGAGAGAGAGAGAGAGGAGGAGAGAGAGAGAGAGAGAGAAGAGAGAGAGAGAGAGAGAGAGAGAGAGAGAGAGAGAAGATTGTATGTACGGATTCCGATAAGAAAGAGATAGTACAGTGCTGTTTTGTGCAGAG
>CM054153.1:6818474-6853474 GCA_028751875.1 Rapana venosa | reverse complement strand
TGGTCTTCAGGAAGATTGCAAAAACAAAATATTTATATGCGTGTACAATGACATTGATCAGTCTCTAAAGAGCTTTGTCGGCGTTGCATCATTTGCAAATAGAATCTCCAGAATCACTACACCCCTCACTTTGATTCGATCTGCAGCGCGCTATATACTAGCGCTAGGCTAAAAAGCTTTCCATCACGCCCAGCATGTAGACAGATACTATCCTGTAAAGGACTGAATGCGTAGGATAGTCGAGAAAAGGAAAAATCCATTACAGTGTCAGTGCCAGAAGGCAGTCCTGATTTTACCACTGATGAACAGGAATAGCTCTGAGCAGGATGCATCATGTATCACACCAGACTATGACCCCAACATATTCATGGAAGACGACCACCATGCTGTCTTCTTCATACTTCTTTTAATTCGTTGTCATTTTATTCTCTTCTTTCCCTTGGGAGTCCTTGGGGCACCAGACTAAAGACCTTCACTGATTTCCTCAATCCATGTCGGTTGTATCTCAAAGCTTGGGTCTCTGTAACTGGTTTCACAGACAAACCATGGTGAACAACTAATGAAAAAATAACTGGGGAAAGGATGGGGGTCTTTTTCCACAGCTTGTGAGGCAATTTTCGTTGACAAAGTCGAAGTCTAGTTCACGTGAATATTAATCATGTTTATCGACAAGTCTCCTTCAGTTCCACACTCTACAGTTGCCTCAGAAAAACGATTACATATCCTGAAAACCTCTGTTCACTCTGTCTACAGACAGGTAACCAAAGCTCCAGAACAGGAAAGCAACTTGTACAGCAGCAAAATCAAAGTGCTACAAAACTACTTTCTCTCTCTACCCTCTCCATCTTCCAACAACAACAACAACAAAAGGTTAGCAGAATGGAGCATAGAGCAGTAGGTTAAACCACTCACCTGTTGTTGTTCGTTAACTTTCCCTCTGCAAATTAAACTGGTCCGAACACGCATTAATTTTTTTCTTCTTCTTCTCTCTCTCTCTCTCCATCTCTCATCTTCTCTCTCTCCTCTGCTCTTCTATTCTCTCTTCTCTCTCTCTCTCTCTCAACTCACGTGTCGACCTTGTGTGTGTGTGTGATGTTTGTTTGTGTGTGTGGCGCGCGCGCGGCGCATGCGTGCATGTGTGCGTGCACTGTAGTGTGCGCACGTTTGTTTGTGTGCACGTGCGCACGTTTGTGTGTGTGTGTGTGTGTGTGTGTGTGTCTATGTGTGCAAGCCTGTACATATCTATGGACACAAACTTTTTGCCCATCTTCTTTATTTTGTTATATCTATCTATCTATCTATTTATATGTATAAATAAAATTCCCTCAAAGCGACAGACCGAGACGTTAAATCGAAGATCAACATTCCACTACCCTCACTTAAAGCAACAACACCGCCACCACCACCCAAAATAGAAAAACCAACCAAACACCATCACCATTGAATAACCACCACCACCAAACTACCACCAAACTACCACTAGCCCCATTACCCATAGTACCCTGACGTCCAGGTGTGTGCGGGTGGACAGGTGAGAGAAGCAGCTGCCCTGGCCCTACCTCCCTACCACTATTATAATACACTCTGGCCCCTCCACTAACAAGGCGGGTCACGACCCCCTTCCCCACCATCAGGAAACCATCACAGCCCCTACTAGGGATCGGGTTCAATGAGGTGGGATGGGGAAGCGATGGGAGAGAGTGTGTGGTGTGTGGTTTAAGTCTGGGGTTTGGGGGGGGGGGGAGGAAGAGGAAGGGAGGGTCATGAGGTCGATGATGTTGTGCTGTACCTGTCTTCCTCTCTCTCTCTCTCTCTCTCTCTCTCTCTTCTCTCTCCCTCTCTCTCTCTCTCTACTCTCTCTCTCCTCTCTCTCCTCTCCTCTCTCCTCCTCTCTCTCCTGTTTCACTATTATACAACACGCGCGCGCGCAAGCACACACATACACACTCTCTCTCACTTTCCCAATCAGAGAAGAGAGAGAGAGAGAGAGAGAGAGAAGAGAGAGAGAGAGAGAGAGAGAGAGAGAGAAGAACAGACAGACAGACAGACAGAAGGGGGGGGGGGGGGGGGGGGGGGGGGGGAGGGGGGGGGGGGGGGGGGGGGGGGGAGAAAAAGAGAGACATAAACAGACAAAGACAGAGACAGTCAGAGACATGCAGACCGACACACAGACAAAGAAAGAAAGACATGGGGAGAAAAAGAGAGACGGAGACAGATAAAGAGGACAACCAGCAAGTGGTTTAAGTCTCCCTATGCAGACATTCATCAGTGACATGTATATCTGAATGAAGACATTTATCCATCAGAACAAAACTTTTTTTTTAAAACGAGTTAAAAAGAGACTCCTCTCGCTGTTGCAGGGGAGAGACAGACAGACAGACAGAGACAGAGAGACGTAGACAGACAACAGACAGAGATAGGCAGGGATAGACAGAGACTGAGAGAGAGACACAGACAGACAGACTGTCATTAACCAAAACTAAAGCACAACCTGACTGACATCAGCGCCTGCACTTAACAGGGTTATTATGTTAGAAGCCTTTTAACACTGGTATATGTGTTCGCAACAAAACTAAAACAAAGCAATAAACGAAAGGGCCTTTATGTCGGTGCCTCTAGTAAACTTCCCTTGTCTTCCCCTATCTTCCTATTCAGGGCTCGTCCCACTTCCTCATTAACTTCTGTGAAGTGATTCAAAATCTTTATAGAACATTATTGTTCCCACGTAAACTTGAGGAGGAATAGGTCGTTTTCTTTTTGAAGAAAAAAAGAAAATGGGGTTGTAACGGGAAAATAAAAAAGATTAGGAAGAGGTGGAGATTTAGAATGAAGATAGAGGTGGGGAAGACGACAACGAAGAAGAAGAAGAAGAAGAAGAAGAAGAAGAAGAAGAAGAGAGAAGAAGAAGAAGAAGAAAAAGACAGACAGACAGACAGGCAGGCAGGCAGACAGACAGACAGACAGACAGACAGACAGACAGACAGATAGAAGAAAAAGGATCACAACACCACAAGAACAATAACCACACCCCCACCACTACCTGCACTACCAGCAAAACAAACCAGGAATTGGAAAGCAATGACCAAAACATCACCTTTGAATCCTCAAAATAGTGACTGTGATGACATATATAAACAAACCAAAGCAATATTGTACATGTTGTTTTGTTCCTCGGCTAGAGCTCCGAAGTTCAACAATGGTCAGATTTACCATATGCGACCGTTTTTGCCCACAGTTAAAGGTAGCCGCATTCCGACCTGGGAGATGTAAGTTCAGATACAGATAATTTCTTTTTCAAATGCAACACAAGACAGGTATTTAGCCTCCTCTCTCTCTCTCTCTCTCTCTCCTCCTCTCTCTCTCTCTCATCTCTCCTCTCTCTCTCCTTCCTTCTCTCTCCCCCTTCCCCACCCCTCTCTCTCCTTCTCTCTCTCCCCCCCCCCCTCTCTCCTTCTCTCTCCCCCCCCCCCTCTCTCTCTCTGTGCCCCCTCTCTTTTGTCTTCCCCATCTCATTAAAACCACTTTGCTATGCAGAAGATGCAATTGCATTCCAGGGAGACATTTCATCCTGATTTGAGTTGTAATTGAAAACGTGCTCACGCACGCACGCACACGCACCCACACTCACACTCACGCACGCACGCACGCACACACACACACACACACACACTCACACGCACGCACGCACACACACACACACACACCGCAGTAAAGGAAGAAAAGCCTCATTCTCTTTGAAGTCAATGAAACAGGAAGTCATGAGATGGCTTTACAGGAGTTAATTTCCACAGAAAAATTGGAAGGGGTGAGACTGTAATTAGCATTGAGCGTAACTCTGAATTAGTTTCAAATGCTTGACAGAGAAAGAAAACAATGTTCTCAATTAAATTCGCGTGCTTGAAAATATGAGATAGAAATCAGCTGTGTAAGGTTATTCTCTCAATCTGTCTATCTGTCTGTCTGTTTCTCTCTCTCTCTCTCTCTCTCTCTCTCTCTCTCTCGTGAGTTTACTGGCGTGGTAGTTTGTGTGTGCGGGCATTCTTCAGTTTATTTACTCTTCTCCAGGAATGTCATAAGATGGGGGAAAAAAGAATAAAACTCCGGAATTGCGCGCGCGCGCGTGTCTGTCTATCTGTACATAAATGCACACGCACATTTTCCTGAGTTTAAAAGGGAGCGTTGCAAACGCGACCGAGGACATTCACAGGTGCACTCCATGTAACAGCGTGTGTTCCTTCGTTTGCTTATTCATCCTTTTTTTGTCACAGCTGCATCCCAGCCTAGAGACACAGGAAGCCACCACTGAACATCTGGAATCACGATAGCCTAGCTCTCCCTCTCTCTCTCTCTCTCTCTCTCTCTCTCTGCAAACTACACACAAACCACACCTAACACTGTGGCTTCCTGAACTGCTGTGGCAAGTTGTAAACGATGTGCTACAGGGTTGCAGTTTGTTATGTAGTATGGATTGGGTAGTACACTACTTGTGGCAAAAACAAAAATACAAGTTTTGTTTCCTTCTTGCTTCCATTTATGTATATATATTTTATTTATTAGACACACACGTACACGCACGCACACACGCGCACACACACACACACACACACATACATGCACACGCACGCACGCACGCACGGACATTCTAGAAGGAAATGGGAAGTGACGGAATGAGTCAGTGCAGCCAACCGAAAGTGGGCTTATACTCCCCCCCTGTGGGTTCTTCCCCTACTCCTTAAAAGTAACTTCAGATTTAAAGGGGCGAGGCAACTGCTTTTTCTTTGCGCGTATGTCAGATTGTGCGTGGTGTGTGTGTGTTGTTGTCTGTGCGTCTGTCTATTTGTTTCTGCGTGAGTGGGTTGATCCTTATGAGCAGGCATACGTGTTTACGAGTGAGTGTACCTACGTGCATACTGTGTAAGTGCATCTGCATATGCATATGTTCCTTCGTGCAGATAACACGATTTCTAAGATTACTGCTATATCTTTATAAACTAGAAGAAGCTGAAGAGTACTGAAAATTGGAGCTTGTTTGAAAACACACACACACACACACACAATGTATTCCCAGCCTCTGCGTTTTATGTACAAGATGTTCATGCTTGTCTGTGGACAGGCACTGCAGTCACTACTCTCAGAGCTCTGGCCAGACCTCACAATGGCAAAGAACAAATGGCTACCACCTGGGCCCCAGACAGCTAGCTAGCATCGACAAGGGAGGAATACCTGTCTGTCAGCACAGAAACACAATCCGGAGATATGATCATAATCCCCCAGAAAGAAAGAAAGAATGAAATGGCAACGAGTTCGTCCCTCCGCTCCCCTCCTTCCCCTGCCCTGAATGCAAAAGGTGAAAGGCACACGTACCGTGAAGGCTGTACCCCACAATCTAGCAATACAAACAACAGTGTAGCGATGCATTTGCTTTATCTTTGTGTCTGCTGATTTCATCAGTTATGAACCCTATTTGTCGATGATAACGACAATGACGATGAGGAGGTTCAGCGGGCAAGAGTCAGTGTCAAACTTGTCCACCTTTCGGATGAGACTCAACACCGAAGTCCCGTGTGTAAACGCATGTATGTCTTGCGCAAATGTTTAAAAAAATCGATTCCTTTCAGAGAATAGGGTAGTACCTTTAGTAGCGTGTATAAGACAAAAACTCCTACACTGTTGTACCTTGAGAGAGAAGGGCTCAGCCAGGTTCAACTTGCGCAACGCACACTGCCTGAAAGCTTTAGTACAAAACTTCAACCAGTCCTCAGACAATTCAAAAGGTCCAGTCAAAAAGCAGTTCTGGTTTGTCTAAATACTAGCTTAACATTAACCCCAACGAAGTCTCCGAGGTCGGCTGATTTCAGACTACATAAACTGCACTTCTGTCGCCAGACTTAAGTAATTTTGATTTTCTTTACACGCAAAGCTGCGGGCCTGTCTGTTCAACGTTTTCTTTCTTCTTTTAGTTCATTTACCCACAGCCCAGACGACGCTTTCAGGTCTATTACAACAATGCAAGTTAAATCACATCCCAGACCTCCACAACAGTAAACACAGGCCAGTAAACATGCCTTGCCGGCAATTCAGTCTGTAGACATTCCGCTTTAAATCAAACATGCAGCCAAACATGTCATTAAAGAGGGCAATTCATGGCGCTAGCTATTCTGGTTAATTTGTATTTTAGATGAAAAGGTTTGTTTGTTAGGTAGTTGCTTTGTTTGTGGTTTTTTGGTAAGGGGGGGTTGTGTGTGTTTAGTTGTTTGGGGTTATTTTTGTTTTATTTTGTAATCTGCAACAGTCATATTCTAGACTTCAAGTCATACTTCAAATGCCAAAGTTTGGTAAAATGTTTGCCGATGGAACGTTCTAATAGATACATGCTCCAGCAAAAGATGAAATATTATATAAAACACGTTGCTCCCAAATATTTGCTCAGCCCTCCCCCTCTCTCCTCAACAGGCAAGCAGAGAGGCTGAAGTTCTGACCCTGTCGCAGCTTTAGTGGACGCACATGTTGGCCACATTCCATTTTTTGTTTTGTTTAAAAAGTCGGCCATGTTTTTCTGTATTTCATCAAGCATCCCTCATTTTGCCCTGAGTCAGCAAAAAGAAATAATGTCAGTGAAAGACCACCTGCCAACTCACCTCATACCTTTTGCACAAGATTTTAATCGTTCAGCTTGTTGAATTTTTTCAGAGATTTTCGGCGAATGCCGTACTCCCTCAAATGCTTGTCGCCTGCTATCCTCCACGCCATAATACACATGTGTGAAGACAACAGCGTAGAAACACAGTCTTCAGTTCAAGATCCTTTCCAACTTTCTCAAGGCTGTCTGGCATCATCAGTCTATTTGCTCAAGCTCCCCAAACTAATCACACGGTACATTTGTTCATACCTTAATGAGTAAAGAAAGACTTTCCGTACAGCAGTCCACGGAGGGCACCACTTGACCCACTGCTCAAGTTGGAGTGAGGCATTTACACCATGATCTTTCCCTCCCCCCCCCCCCCCCCCACTTTCAACACGGAATTCTCTTCATCGCATCTGCATGTCCAGATAGAATAGAATCGATTATTTCCGTTTCTACAACAGCGTCATTCCTCTGATTATTATTTTAATTCTTGGGTGTTTTTTTATGGAAGTGGTGGTTTGTTTCCACAATTATCTTTTTTATATGGAAACAAACGATAAAGTCCAAAGCAAACCTCTGCTTCTGGGCAATTCAGAAATGCAGCAATGCACTGGCAAAAGGAAGAGGATATCGCGAAGGAGATATCGAGAGAGAGAGGAGATGAGTGGCAAGAGAATAGCAGAATGACGGCAAAAGGAAGAGAGATATGCAGAGAAGAGAGAAAGAGAGAGAGAAAGGGATAAAGCCGGACAGCGACACAGATTCTCCCCTCCCCCCCCCCCCCCCCTCTCTCCTCTCCTCTCTCTCTCTTCTCTCTTCTCTCCTCTCTCTCACACACTCACACATTGAACCAAGAGAGACTCACACATATAGACTGGGAAGAGAGGGGGCAAGACACTTAAGCACACGCCGTAAGTAACAAAAGTAATAATATTCCCAAATCCTATTGATTCACTGCAGTACATCACATGACAGACACGATAATCATGACCTTTCGCCTCAGGACACGCCAAAAGTTGAAAAGCGCAGTCCTCTGCCTGAGTTGACCATTTTCATTGGTCATTGCTCTCTCTCCTTGTCCTAGTTCTAATGAAATATCCCCCCCCCCCCCCCCCCCCACGGTCTTAACTCTTGTCCTTTCTGTCTCCTGATAAGGCTTGAATACCACTCTTTCTCTGTGGCTCACAAGCCCCTTTGAGCGCTACATCTGTCGATGCCAGCTGATTAATCTCCTCTTTCATCCTTCCTGTTTGCAGAGGAGAGTCCTCTCCCCATTGATTTCCAGGTTTCTGCTGGAGGTGCTTCCAGGGTCGGAGAGAGAAAAAAGTCGTCTTTTTGTCGAGAATTGCCAATCATTACACATCTGCCTACAGGCACATAAGCCAAAACATGACAACAATAATATAATTATTGTCCATCTTTTACTTATATTCATACATAGGTGGATTAATAGCCCCCCTCCCCCTCCACTCCCTCTGAGGTCCTATCCTCCATGACCTTAACAACGCCCTGTGATCTCTCTCAACTCTGAACACTTATCCTGCGCTGTTGGTCACACAGGCATGCAATGCCGCGCACACAAACACACACGTACAGACACACACTCACACGCCACAGGTGGACAACACACACTGACCGAGAGAGAGAGAGAGAGAGAGAGAGGGGGGGGGGGGGCATACTGACAGAGTATTGAGGGACACACACGTGCGCGCACACAGAGCGCTAATATCCCCACTCCTGTTCCGCCAGACTGCCTTCACTGCAGTCCATCACATGATATATATCTGATAATCGTGGCCTTTCGCCTCAGGACACGGCAAAAGTCGGAGCCCACGTTTCTCGCTTGACGTGGCGATCCTCTCCGGTCATTGCTCTCTCTCTCTCTCTCTCTCTCTCTCTCTCTCTCTCTCTCTCTCTCTCTCTCTCTCTCTCTCTCTCTCTCTCTCTCTCTTCTCTTTCAGCGTAGTTTATGAACTAGACAGAAAAATCATTATAGTTCTTCAGCTGCTTAGTTGGCTCTCTAGCCAGCCACTTAACTATGAGCTACTCTACACACTATATTTTATATTTAATAATATTTATATATGATATATATATATATATATTCCAGTACTTTTAATGGCAAATCTAAAGATGTATAGCTTGCTGATCAAATGATCAACTGAAGAGTAAAATCCTGATCATCCTGCATGCATAAGTATTGCTTTTCATCTTGTGTGCCTACAAGACATGGACGATGATGAAAATTCATAAGATCTGGTCACAGACTTTCTAGGCACCACGAACAAGGATGGAAGAAAACCAAAAACGAAAGAAAGACACATAGTAAATTCAGTATCAATGCATGCTCTCTCTCTCTCTCTCTCTCTCTCTCTCTTTCTTTTCCATCTCTCTGTGCTTGCTTCGGGTTAGCACTCTCTCTCCTCTCTCTCCATCCCTCTGTTTCGATCTTTCTCTGTTGCTTGCCTCCAGGTTAGCACTGCTCTTCCTCCTGCCTTCACCAGGCCAAGAAGCCTACATCGGAGCCAGCTGATTTATCTTTTCCCTCCTTCCTTCCATTGGCCAGAAAATGCTCTCGGCACCAAGTTCAGTTTCACTGCCCAGGTGGTTTCCGAGTCGACAGAAACATGTCCTTTTTCGACTCCATCAATCACCGCCACAAGGCACTACCCACGACTGCAAGCTCTTTCCCTCTCTACCACTTCTCCAACCGCCATCCACCCCCCCCCCCCCCCCCCCCCCAACCTCCCCCCCCCCCCCCCCCCCCCCCCTTCAAGCCCAACTAAATAACCTTTGGGGTAACGGCACTCTCGATCCCTTTTACTTCAGCCCATATCGTTTGGTCCATTCAGAGTGTTCATTTTGTTTCTCTGAAAGAGATATAGCGTTCAGCATCTTTGAAAGCCTTTGAATAAAGACGTGTAATTGCAGAAAAACGAAACAGTAAAACGATAGCCAAGAATGTTTCCCCTAAGGTGGTCTAAACAAACCTGGTGCACAGGGTTAAGAGCCGCAGAGAAAAAGTTGCTCAGAAGGAGTGTTCAAAAGGGATCTAAAAAGCTGGAATAAAATCACCCATGCCTTTTTCTTTTTTTTAGGGAGGGGGAAGGCACGGATGAGCAAGTGCGTTTTGTGCTGGAACGTTATCAGAGTGCAAACATCCATGGCTGGTGAACACGGAGAAAACACAGACTTGTGAAATGCGTAAGCTTGTTTCCTTTGACTTAACTAATAACATATCCGTTCAAATTACAACAGACAAGATTTGTCTCCCCACACCCCTTTTAATTTAGATTCTCTTTTATAATCTGTTTCTTCTGCGTTCACAGAGTGCAACTTCTACACGTGAATAACTTTTTTGTATCTCACAGTTTACACTGCATTCCTCAGTTTTCCTGAAGTCTTTCTACCGAATTGAAGTTTTAGCTGTTAGTCTTGAATTTTCATCTCCTGAATTCACAACCATGACCACAAAGACCGGAATGAAAATGCAGCACATATACCGCCTGATATTTTTTTTTCCAACACACAAAGTTGTAACAAAGTCATTGTTGCAGGCAGTATATCTGTGTATTGGCCTACCCGATGCGTCAAACAGACCTTCAGAGTTAAACAAATCGTCAAAGTAAAGAGTTAAGGTGTACTTATGGCAAGATTAAAAACATAAAAGCTAGCCATAAAGGCAAATATGTATCCCAAAGTTTGGTTCTGTTGCTTTCTAACAAAAGACTGAACATTCTTATTAGAGCACTCTAAAAATAGTTCTAGACCCTTTCTACCTGCAGTTCTATCTGACATGCTTTCAATACACCAACATGCTAAAAAAGAAGGGGGAAATGCGTCAGCTCTAGAAGCAGGCAGAAGTCTTCACTATTTCTTCACTTTCATCTATACTGCTGGACATACATGCAAGGAGACTAGGAATGGTAGGTATTAGAGGATCAGGGAAGGTAAAAACATACCACGAACCCACTCAGCGGCTTCTGTACTTGTTCCCTCTCAACTCTGCATGTTTGCTCTGCCGGCAAATCTGTCTCTACCCCCTACCTACAGAAAAGAGTTCCGTTTACATGCAATTTGTGGCCTGCAGGATCAGGGCGCTTTTCCCAGACTGGAAAATATTTCTGTCTAGCTGGTGTCTGTTGAATCCCTCTGATCCGCCTGCCAGGAATAGCTTGTCGGTTCTGGAAAGTAGGTTATTTCCTTACTGGAATTGTATTAAGGAACGTCATGTTAACAATAGACTGAAATAGACATAAAGTTTTAATGCAAGTTCTTTTTTCTTGCCTTCCCATTTCACTGCGTTGTCTACAAACAGGGCTAAGCCCTGTGCCATAAAGCAAACTGACCAACTTACTTCACTTGTTTTCCGAATAGCGTATCTTGTATTGACATGCAGATTTGCTTGTTCGAGGCAACATGAATTTTTTTTTAATATATAAAAGAAGAAGAAGAAGAAGAAAAGCAGGACAAAATTTCATCTTGGTAAGAAGATACCCGGGTCCTCTTTGTTGCCATCTCTTGAGGTAAATCTTACTAGCAAAGAATGCTGCGTAATTCAGACTTATATCGAACTGTAATCCTAATCTAAGCTACTCACTCTTTACCCTCCTTAAACCTGCCCATAATCTGATTGTGCCCCTTGGGTGGAGGCGGGGTACTGTTTCCGTCCTAAAATATAGATAAGGTCTGAACTATTTCCTCATTCTGCTGAACACAAGGGCATCTAATGAAGCTGTTGACTTGGAATGACATATTTAAAAATATAATGAACTACACAGGAGAGCATGTGATTTCTCCTTCTCTGCAATAATGGTCATGACAAAAAAGACAATCCTAATCAAGTATATCAATAAAAGAAAATACCGGAAAATTCTTTTGACGTTATAGAACGTTGTCAAAGGATAGGGAAAAAACTGTTTCCTTACACCATCTACTTGAGGTGGTCACTTTCTGTAATTTGCATTTGCAAGACTGGGAGATGGGACAAGCAAACCTTACTAGCAAAATCACACACACACACACACACACACACACACACCTTTTACCATCGCATTTCTGAACCTGGAATTTCTATATACACATAATAATAATGATGATAATGATATCATCACCATCATTATTATATCAAGAACTAAATAGTTCAAATACCGGCTCTCAATTCTTTTCTTGGGTACAAATAATTATAGGCTGTGTTTGGAAGACAAACGGTAAATACTTTTTACTATTGCACACATGAACGGAAATCTCACAAGAGTGTTCCTCTGGCCCTGGTATATTGGTATATCTACATACAATAGTTTAACTTTATACTTCAGCATGATAGAAGTATAAACTATATTCTGTGTTCCATAGTTATGAGGATAAGGTAAATTTTGGACACACAACAAGGTTTTCCCTCTGTGTGGATGTATATTATTGTCCCCACCAAAGCAAAACTGTCTTGAATCTTCAGAATAGATGTACCCTTGTCCTTTTTGCTTTCATATACACTCTATTCATACTTTTTCACAGGAGGGGGTGCCATTTACAGTACCACCCAAAAGGAGCAACAAAACTACTATTCAGCAAAGAAAAATCCAGTGGAATGTGAAGAACCCAGCTGCTATGATTCAAGCTAACACTCAGAAGTTCCTCTTCCCCTTTAACGCTAGCTCGACACCAGCCCTGCACCCTGCAAGCACACTGCAGAATAATCATTATGCTACGCTGGTGGTGCAAGAACAGAAGAAGACAGATTCCTTCCACAGGCAAAAGAGATTTCCTTCGCCATCGATTTCTAGTCTAGCGAGGAATGTTCCAGATTGAAAATTAATCTTCTCTCGCCAGTCGTCACTAATTTAGCAGCCGGGGAAAGGCAGATGCACACAAGGGGGCAAGTTCTTTTTCCTGTTCCTTCACACTTGCATAAATGGATTTTCTCCCCAGCTGAGGTCCCGTACTGAGAGCTCCTGCTGATCCATCCACTACGTTTAAATGAGCAGAGTTTGTTTATTGTGCAGGTGTGTGTGTGTGTGTGTGTGTTGTTGGGTGTTGTGTGTGTGTGTGTGTGTGTGTGTGTGGTGTTGTGTGTGTGTGTGTGTGTGTGTGTTGCCCTGCCTGAAAGCATGTGTGCAAACATATCTGCGCGAGGACAAGTGTGCTGTGCAGCACTCACTCACTCTATCTTAATTACTTTCTTCCTCTTCTAGTCGATAAAAGTTTCTCCAGTTTCTGAGCTAACTTTGGTAATTCTATTTACTCCATTTTCTTTCCCTTCTACTGTCGCATCGAGAGTGATTAAACTGGCCGGGTTTTTTTTCATCTGCTGAGAGTACAGATGGAGAAGCAGTTGGGAAAATGGAATGTGTGTGTGTATCTGTGCACTTTTTCAGTTTGTCATTTCCCGTCATTTTTTCCTCTGAAAGTTCGCTAACTTCCTGAACGAGGCACCGCACTGAATCGATCAGAGAGACAGAGACAGAGAGACATACAGACAGATAGAGGCAGAGAGAGATAGACAGAGGCAGAGAGACAGAGACAGACAGACATAGAGAAGAGATAGAGAGAGAGTGTGAGAGAGAGAGAGTTGAAATACTTTCTAGCTTGCAAGTCGACCAGAATCTCACTGTACAAATAGCACACCAACAAATAGCGGGTACAGCAAAACAAACAACACAAAACAAACACAATCAAGGCCACACAACCACCACATGACACTAAAACAAACAACACAAAACAAACACAACCAAGGCCACACAACCACCACAAGACACTTACTAAAACAAACAACACAAAACAAACACAACCAAGGCCACACAACCACCACATGACACTTACTGTCAACTTCAATCCGGCTACTTCTGCAGAAAGTTCCAGCCGACGTGTTCCTCCTTTCTGCTCTCCTCACCTCTGTCAAACAACGTTGAAGGGGCTCTTGTCTGCTGTGTCAGCATGGAGAGGAGGCAGCGCAGGTTACCGTTGTTTATGATCTTCCTAAGTGTCCGGGATCATCCCGCCCCATTGGAGTATTTGGCTTCATTGCGGGGAGTATCTTGCACGATTGTGGTGAGTATCTTGCTTGATACTTTGTGGAACTTCGCTGCATAAGTGCTCTCCCGATGGAGACCTCTTCTCCCAGAAATCACTCGAGCTTCCCTGTTATGGCCACTGTACTTTTGATGCGCTGTCTTACGTGTTGTTAGGAGTACTGTTGGGCCTGATGGCGGTTCAGTAGAATATCTTGGTTTCCACTCTCTGAAATATAGGTACTATTATTGCATTTTGCATTCTTATATTCTGAGGTCTTTGCTACTGGTGACTTGACAAACAGTTCTCTCCATCTTTCTCATCTTCTGTCTCTTGCAATGATTCACTCAGCCTGAAGTTTGACCACTTTGAGATCTTGTTTTCCCATCTCCTCCTGTCTTCTTCTCATTCTTCCTCCTTTCCTTGTAGGACTGTGTAAGCCCTTTTGGTTGTGAGACGTGCCCATGGGATACTACATTACTTTGTCTCTCTTCACAGTGTTCAAGAGGAATTTGCAGAGCTAGAGCCTGAAAGTTTGCTTGCTGGATTCTGTTCCTAACTTCTTCATTGGTAACACAGTCTTTGTCTGAGGTGCTGAAGAGTTTGTGACAGCATCCTATCTCCATGGTTTATATTCCGCTTGTAGTTCCAGAACAGTGACTCATAGGCATACAAGAATAGTGTGATAACAAAGGAGCGCACAAGTCTGATCTTTGAGCCGAGTATTATGTTTGTCACCCTCATACAGCCGTCAGCTTTATCAGTGCTGTTGTAGTCTGTTCAATCCTGGAGAGTACATCAGTGTCCTTTTGTTACGATTGCTTCCTGATATTTGAAGTTGTGGACTGGTTCTGATTTCTCACCACTGCTTTGATGTCAATGCCAATGCCGTTGATGTTGTTCGTCACCAACTTGGTCTTTGAAGCCCTTATTTCCATACTGAGTGAGACCAAGGTCTTGTCTATGCATCCCACTTAATCTGATAGTTCCTTTTCTTTTCTGGTCAGGCCATCAATGTCATAAGAAAAATAGGTTGGTGATTGTTCTGCCTCCAATGTTGACTGTTTCTTCATGAGGTTCCAATCTACCAGCCATGTTTCTTTGAATGAAGTTGTTGATGCCAAAGTCAGTAGTAAAACATAGGTTGGTGATTGTTTGGTATCCACTGCTGACATTTCTTCATGAAATTCCAATTCTTCATCTATGATTCTCTTGAGGAGGATACTGAAGAGAGAAGGTGAGAGCAAGACGCCTTGCCTAACTCCAACTGCTGTGTTGAACTAGTACCCTGTGCTACCACTGAAGTAAACAGCACTGGCGGCTTTGCCATACAGCTATTGTAAGACTTAGTTCAGGCTGGTATCCTGAGATTGAACATCTGCTCTGTGTGTCCCATTTCGAAATCTGTTCCACACCAATGATTGTTTCTGCTTGTTACTTCAGTCTATCTTCAGCGTGACCACTTGGATGGCATATCAGACTTATCGTGCAGTAGGTCTAGTATTGCTATACGTCACCATTAAAGTGTTTTTGACTTGACTTGACTTGACATTCTTGGGAAAGGTTATAGCTAGTGGCTATGTCCAGGTGTGAGCCACTCGTCTGTCTGTT
The DNA here is from genome assembly GCA_028751875.1 of Rapana venosa. Lineage (NCBI taxonomy): Eukaryota > Metazoa > Mollusca > Gastropoda > Neogastropoda > Muricidae > Rapana > Rapana venosa. The sequence continues at coordinate 6,838,230 of CM054153.1, read as the reverse complement.
GCATGTCATTAAAGGGCGCTTATCATTGCCTCTCGCCCCACTTTTATCAGTTTTTCCCAGAAGTTCTTTCTGCTGACCTGCTCTTCTTAAACTACCACACTGCTGCGTCTCCTTTTCATAGGATGGCAAGTTTCCTCTGCACTCAGATCCACCAACCATCACAGTAAATGTACTGTAAAGATGACGACCTCGACCTGCCAGATGATGGATGACCTTGACCTACCAACTGTTGTATTCTAGTTGTTCTGACAAACATTTCTCCACCAGCTTCGTCTCTAAGATTGTAGGCTTGGGATTTTACAAGGGTATCACAACGTTTGGAAAATATGTAAATCACACCTTATACTGGCAACCGAATATAAGGACTAGCTGCTATCAAGACTAGCTACGACTTGATAGCATGTGTAGACTAATAGCGGAATCAACATTCGTCTTCAGAAATAATAAGGTACCGTGCGGATAATGTACGCTTCTAGTAATTCATTTTGATCAGACTGACAAAATCTCCCCATGTATAACCGTTCTCTTCCCTCCGTCTTCTTCACTGCTAAAAAAAAAGCTAGCAATCGTCATTTTCTTGATAACAAAACGATGCTAGTCACCGTTTTCAAACTGCATTAGCACAAAGCGAAACTTGGTACACGTCTGGGCGAATGTTCTCCCAACATGCCCACCAGTGTAGCTGACGACTTGAGCGTGTCTTATCCCCCGAGGCTGCCGGGCACAGTCTGTCTGTCCACATAGCGAATGCAAACAAGGGTTGGGTTGGGTTTTTTAAAGATTTGATCACGTGACTGCAAAGCTCACGTGAGCAGAAGTCGACACTCGCACTTCATCAAGTGTATCACACGTGCAAAACACAGCACCGCGTGGCCGCCCTTGTTCACGCTGTGTCAGGTGTGGACAGCTAGGTAACATGCCATGTTAAAGATCCAAGTGGCGCAGCATGTCCAGAGCATGGATAAAAGACAAGGCTTGGAGGCCAAACATGTCTGTGAAACTTGTGTGGCTTACAGATTGCAAAGTTGCTGCGATTGTCTTATTTTTTCCTAGAATTGTTACTTATCTGCCATTGTGTGCCGGTGGGAATAGATGACAAAATTGACAAAACTGCATACACACGGGGACTGGATGTAAAAAAAAGCACATGAGTGCTTATTCCATTATCCTCGATATAAAAATATAAATAAATAACTTTTTATTAAACTCTCAGCATTCGGATGTGCTCACGTGCGTGCGCGTACGTCTATATACTTGTACATAACATGTTTGATTTTGTGCATGTGTGTGTATACGTGCGTTGTGTGCATGCGTGACTCCTACACGACTATATAATTTACTGAAACATGTTTTGCTTTAAATAAACTGTTCTCTTTTCCATAGCTGCACCACAATTTTCCGCGAGTGTTTTACTTCAGGTTATGTTTATGGACAAAATCTGTGGCATATGTTCACTATTCCTGAAATAAGTCTGAGTGACGTCACCAGAAATACCCCCCTTTTCATACCCCTCCCCACCCCCACCCCCAAATTTTTTGGTTAATGAATAGCATCTTTGCTGTTTCTCTGAAAACATTTACAAACATGACCTCTCCATTTTTACCTCAGCAAAAGTGAACTTTTTCCGTGTACATGAGGAGAAATAGATGAGTATGGTCAGTGATGTCACCATTACTCCACTACAAGAGGACTGGGCATATGCCTTGATAATCTTTCTTTTTCCCAAAGTTCCCCATTTTTGCCCTCAGTTTCGAAAGTTGCTCTCGTGGAAATGTTTTTGTTATTTTTTTCCTTTTTTTTAAAGAGAGAAGAGAGAGAGAGAGAGAGAGAGAGAGAGAGAGAGAGAGAGAGAGAGAAAGAGAGAGAGAGAGAGAGAGAGGGTGTGTGTGTGTGTGTGTGTGTGTGTGTGTGTGTGTGTGTGTGTGTGTGTGTGTGTGTGTGTGGTGTGTGTGTGGCCAAATTCTCAAGCTAGAAATCTGACTTCAGAAATTAACAGCTGCTGACGTGTGGTGAAGTGCTCGTTATGGGATTTAATAGGCATTGTCTTGTCGAAGAAGCTTAAAACTAAAACCCTCGCTTCTTCTCTTAATCCCTCGTTCTCTCTCTCTCTCTCTCTCTCTCTCTCCTCTCTCTCTCTCTCTCTCTCTCTCTCTCTCTCTCTCTCTCTCCTCTCCTCTCTCTCTCTCTGTTCACCTTGTTCTTCCGAGTCACTGATATTTTGGTGCACTTTTTGTCACTTGTTAACTAACAAAAAAATTCTTTCAGCATTTCAATTTTGACTTTTCTGTAAAAAGAGAGACAGAGACAGAGAGAGAGACTCAAGACTCAAATGTTTAATGTGTTTTGGCCGTAGGCATACATACACATTGAGGGAGGGTGGGGTGGGGTCGTCCATTAATATATGACAACTGAAAAATAACATTTTTCGAATCAGAATACAAAGGTACAATGCATTTATAGTCTCACAAAAAAGCAATTAGATATTCCATAGACAGAACTTTTTGGTATACAATTTTGTATCATCTATTCTTTCTAGAGAAATAAAAGAAAATCGTGAACAAGAAAAACACTGGACGACCCTCAAGTTAACATTGGAAAGTGGTGGAGGTGTTGAAACTGAAGATGACCTAACTTTCAAGATGTGACTGTCTTTTTCTAATAGCATGAAACACATATTTACCGACATGGCGACAGACATCTTCACTCTTTCCATCTAGCAGTCTTGGCAAAGGTAAATCAAGAAAATCTTTAAGGAACTTTTCTCTCACATCATTATATAATGGACAAGCAGGTAAGAAATGTTGTCCATTTTCTTCATGAAAACCACATGCACATTGCTTATCCCTCGGATTTTCACTGTACCTATACATATTGCAGTTTATAGGTAATACACCAAGACTTACATGTGAAAGCGCGACTATAGAGAGGGAGAGGGAGAGAGACAGACAGACAAGAGAGAAGAGAGAGAGAGAGAGAGAGAGAGAGAGAGAGAGAGAGAGAGAGAGAGAGGTGTGTGTGTGTGTGTGTGTGTGTGTGTGTGGTGTGTGTGTGTGTGTGTGTGTGTGTGTGTGTGTGTGTGTGTGTGTGTGTGTGTTCCCCTTAGGCTTTATTGTGCTCACCATAAGACACATGCCAATGCTTTAGTTTTCGTTCTGGTAATAGGTCTGAAAGTGTTTTCCAGCTGTGAATTCACTCTCTTTCATTTCACCTAGGGTTAACAAACTCATTCTTTCTTCTTCCAGCTGATTTTAAAGTTTTTTTCAGGCATCAGGAAATCAGCGCGCGCGCGCGCGCTTGCACACACATACTGTGTGTATACACACACACACATATATATATTCATATATATATATATACATATACATATACATATATATACATTCTTTGACACAATTCCATTGTGTATCTCGCCCCTGTGTTCTACTGTTTCTTAGCATGCCTGCACGATGTTGGGTTAATTTGAAAATTCTGTAGATTTGCTTTCTTAGAATCAAAGAATACGACAACTGTGCAATGTAATTTTTTTTTAACTGAATTTAAAAAAGTTTGAAAAGTATTGTCTTTTTAAAAAAAATTCTGCTCATTAGTTTGAAAATGTTTGCCAATCAAGCAAGCGAAAGGAACTACGGTTGTATTTTATGAGTTTCTTGCTCGTTTCAGAACAAATCAAAATTGTTTTAGTTCAGGTTCTGTGTGCGCGCGCGTGCGTGCGTGCGTGTGTGTGTATGTGTGCGCGTGCGTGCATGCGCGCGTGCATACGTCCGCGCGCGGAAATTAACGTCTGTTATATGTTCCTTGTATAAGTACTGCTGTTTTCTTTTTCTTTTTTTGGTGATTTAAAAAAAAATTGGCATGTCTGTTAGTTTTGCGTGGGAGAGAAAGGTTCTTTGTGTGTTGCTTTGTTTTTGTCTTTTCTTTCCTGGAAAAGTTAAACAAGAACCAAATGGTTCCAAGTTCAGCTGAAGTCTGTTCCAGAACCCATACCATCTGGTGAGAGCGGATGAGGGAGTCTACAGGCTGAGAAGGGCGCGGCAGGGAGGGGGGTAGTTGTCGAGGGAGGAAGAACGGGAAAGAAGGTGCTGACAGAAGAGGAGGAACGATGTCAAGTGCTTAAGTTGTTAATGGACAGGGAAAGAGGCATGACAAGAGGTGAAGTCTTTCTGAGTATGGGAACAGGTTAAGTGAACCAGACTGATGAAGTACTATCGTCACCGGCACAGTGAGAACCTCAGACTGTATAAGTTAAAATCCTATCTATCTTTTGGGCAAAAGCAGGCCTGTCGGCCATCGGTACGGACAACACTGACGTACCAAGCATGCATCTGTGCGCCATACAAAGAACGTAATATCCTTAGCTGAAAATAGAAGGAACATAGCATCTTTATTCTATAAACAAAATCAGTGCACTAAAACAAAATCTTATTGCAAAAACTATGTATATTCAGCAATGTATCTCTGTAACATTTGTGTGTGTGTGGGGGGGGGGGGGGGGAGAGTGTCCTATATTACGCAAAGGAGGGGGGTAAAAAGATGGGTAGTAGAAAAAATTTGAATGAGGCCAAAGGGGCAGGTTTGAGTAGAGAGATAGCTAATGAATAAGAAGATAAAAAAAAACAGCATAGAGATGGAAGAAAATTTGTATTTAGAAGTTAACTGGAAACAAGTTTTGCAACTTCTTTCTTCTAACAGATTATTCAGCCTCTTCAGAAACTAAACTTTGCCTTGTGAAGGCTTAGCGGAAGAAGACATGGAGGAAAAAAGTGTGGACGACAGAGGCCCGAGCAAATGGAGATGTGATGCAGTGAAAAGCTTATGGGGTGTTAGTAGGTATAAGAGAGGATAAAGAAGATATAAAATAATGTAAGGGGAGAAGAGAGAAGAGAGAGAGAAGAGAGAGAAGAAGAAGAAGAAGAAATAAGATGTATCCAGTAAGAAGTTAGATGAAAAACATGGAAAGTATCTTGCTAACTTCTTTCTCTCTTAACACAGATTATTTTCAGGCCCTCTCACGAATTCTCATCGGCACTTGTGCCATTTTGTGACGCTTGGCGTGAACAAACATGGGTGGCCAAAAAAAGTCCTGTTGGCACTCACAGTATGGCTCCTGTGTCTTCTAAATGGAAATCCCGTAGATCCCACCGGTGCTCTTCAGCAGTCTTTATGTTTTGGTGTTTGTTTATATATATATATATATATATATATATATATATATATATATATATATATATATATAATATTGTAACTGGGTGGGAGGGGGAGAGAGAGAAGAGAGAGAGAGAGAGAGAGAGAGAGAGGAGAGAGAGAGAGAGAGAGAGAGAGAGAGAGAGAGAGAGAGAGAGAGAGAGAGAGAGTCCCGTCTGCCACATCACTATGAAATGAATGTGAAGGACGAAAAAAAAAACTACATAGAAAAGAACATCGAACAAGCAAGCTGAACAAACAAAGCACCAAGCATAGCAGGAACAAAAACCGAGAGAGCAAACAAATAAACAAACGATGGGCATCTGTACATAAAGAGGAGAGGGTACAGTCATATGCGCTTAGGACCCTGGGAGGCTAGACACAAAGGTGAGAGGGAGCATACGTGACGGTTAATTTGTCCCTTAGTTCCATGAAGCGATAAAAGCAAAGCACATCGTTATTTTGCCTGGAGTCTCTTAAAGCCTGCGGAGTTTTCTGTCAATATTTGGGTAACCCGTGGAACCATTGGCCCTCACTGTCAAAACACTTCAGGTTCTGGCAAAGACAATGAATGGTTTCCTCTCTGTCAGAAAAAAAAACCTCCCGTAAAATCTCTGGACTGTTTGCTTTTTTAAAAATATAATAAAAAGTTCGTTTCAGGCACCAGTACTTACTTATCTTGGTTTTGTTTGAAAGCGTAGCTTTTTTACCGTCTGTATCTTTCGTCTGTAAAAGTTCAAATGGGTGTTAAATGTTTTGCTCTCTCACTCTCTCTCTCTCTCTCTCTCTCTCTCTCCGCTCCTCCCCTATGCCGTTCCCTCTCTCCCTTTTTCATCAATCTTTCTCCTCCCTCCCCCCCTCTCTCTCTCTCTCTCTCAGAAGTCTCCCCCTCCCCCCGTCTCTCTCTCTCTCTCTCTCTCCTCTCTCTCTCTCTCTCTCTCTCTCTCTCTCTCTCTCTCTCTCTCTCTCTCTCTCTCTCAGCAGTCTGCCTTTTGCAGGCTAGCTCTCGCACTTCTATGCTGGAATAAAGAATCCTTTCGAAGATGTCAAACTTGAGCAATCCGCGGTCGTGACAGGAGAGGCTAGAGCCTGTGGCAGACACAAGGAACTGCCCTTGCAGCACTCAGGGCACTTCTTGTGCTTGTCAAATCCTATTGCCCAAAGCCAGATCATGGCGGCATATCCTTTTTGGTTAATGTTTTGTGGAACAGGGTAGCGCTAGATTCAAGAAATAAAGCCATAAAGGTTGTTTTCTTTATCATTGTTATCTACTTGCAAGTCTCCTTTTTTGTGTGTCTTATCTCCTACGTTATACATTAACTTGTATTCTAATTCTTCTTTTAATCATCAATTTCTAACTGTACTGACAGGCACCGAGACATCAGGTTATCGTCTGAAGACTTCATACCGAATAAGACATGCACTTTAAAACAAAACTTCAAAACCTGGAGAAACTCTTCCATCATATTGTCTTGACAGATTTTTCGATATACTCATGAAACTGAATAATCGATTAAAATTCCTAGGTAAGAAAACAAATTTTCGGGTCTGTTTCAGACTGAAAATGAACAAAAAAGTTCTTATACCAGAAAACCAGACCTTTAAAGTTTGACGCTGTTGGATGTCATTAGAAAAGAACGGATTGTAGTTTTTGTTCACTATCTTGCTTTTGTTTGCTTGCTTGCTTCGTTATTTGTTTGCTTGTTGTTTGTTTATCAATTTAGTCTCGTTAGTTGGTTGGTTTTGTCTTTGTTTTGTTGCTTTTATTTGCTTCGCATTGTTTGTTTCTTTCTTTGCTTTCCTTCTTATGCTAGACTTGCTTTACCAAGAAACTGCACTGCATGCCTCCTTGCTTGCTCCCCCTCCAGTAATGTAACTCTGTTCTAAAGGCAATACTGGAAGCAAACCTTGCAGGTGTGTAGAGCATAGGAGGCTATAAATAATAATAATAATAATATAAATGGAACTTATATAGCGCTATTTCTTGCAAAGACAAATCAAAGCGCATGCATTCAACCTAATCTTACATAGTCATGCAATCAATGATAAATAATCAATAGTTTAAGCAAACAGATATTTACAAACATGGTGCGATGCAGACAAAATCTATTAAATAAAATTTCAACAGTCGATTGTTTTTCAAAAGCACACACACACTCACACAGGTCATATACTTTAGCAGGGTGATAGGACATGGGTTAGTGAAGGTGGGATAGCTCTGATATGAAACAGGAGGTGGAAATCTTAGGTTTGAAATAAATACGTCTTGAGGCTGGATTTTAAAATGTCATAACTAGGTTTCTGGCGAAGAGAGAGAGGGAGCTCATTCCAGGTCGATGGACCCAAAATAGAGAAAGAGCGGCGGCCAACAGTGGATTGTTTGAATCTAGGCATTCGTAGGCACAAGGTATCTGCAGTAGAGCGGAGGGAACGTGAAGGAGTGTACAGCTGATAATATCCACTATAACAAAGTCGCTCCAGAATGTCTGAAGACTCGCGCAGACCGTCCAGATTTACTTGCAGTTCTTCAACAGGACAACTGAGTAAGCCAGTTCAGGTTTTCTTAAAGCTAATGTCGGAATCTGATAACAAAATGTTGATTTCTTGAGTTTAAGGTACTCATCGTTTTATACTGAGTGCATTTATCTCATTTTTTCCTACTCTGAGCTAATAATGATTCATTAATCATCCCCCTCAACCCCCCCCCCCCCCCCCCCCCTTCCCTTGTCAGTAGCAGCATGACTTAACATTCATGGGAACTGGTGCAATATCCGTGAGCAGTAGACTCTAAGGTGCGTTGCTAACTTGATGGTTTGTTTGGAAAACTCCACGCAAACCGGACAGTCTACGAGAGGAACACTCTTGTTTCATGTACTGAAGAGGGAGGGGGGGGAGAGGGGACCCGAAACGAGTGATATGTACCTGTGCGATAAAAGGGGGAATGATTTAAGACACTGTCACAAGCAATGATTGTACCAACACACGGTCGGGGGCCTCTGCAGGAGTTCCGAAGATAAAAGCTCTGTGACTCTGCAGTCATTCCAGGTTGTTTAGTCTCCCATGCTTGGAAGCAGAATGATGTATACCAACCCTTTAATCAGACTGCCGTTTGTTCCTTGCTTTATGCTCACGTCACGTCAGGGACTGTGATGCTTATTTTCTCTTTTGGATTCTCGTGCCTGTAACTTGCAGATAAGGCACCTCAGAATGCTGACGCTGGACTATCGTGCAGTTTTTGATACCTTTGGCTTTTTTTGTTTTTAGTCTTTTATACCTTGACTTACTTTTCCCTTAAGCTTTTTGTGTACACCTTTGGTTTTTTTGTCTGTTGTACATATGTTTATTTTTTTCATATCTTTTGTTTTATAAGTTGTCTATACTTTTTGTCTAAATAATCTTTTTGTCCATACCCCCCCCCCCCCCCCCCCCCCTCACCTTCTCTATTTATCTGTCTGTCTATCTCTCCATCCTAATCCCAATACGTTTTATACACCCCTTCTCCATCTTTAAGTCTTAAATAAACAGTGACAGTTGATTATCAGTCTCTGTGTTCTCCCTGTATGGGTTTCCGCCCTTCTGTTAGTTATTAGTAGTGTGTCTTGTCTGCTGTGCTTGTCTCTGTGTCTTTTCTCTCTGTCTCTCTCTCTCTGTCTGTCTGTCTGTCTCTCTCTCTCGCGTGTCAATAAGTTTTACTTATCTTCAGAACTTCATTTCCCAGTTAATCTGCTATGAACTGTGTCATTTGCCAAGGCCTTGGGGAGTGGGGGGGGGGGGGGGGGGTCCGTCTGAACGAAGAAGAAGAAGAGAAGAAGAAGAAGAAGAAGAAGAAGAAGAAGAAGAAGAGAAGAAGAAGAAGAAGAAGAAGAGAAGAAGACGAAGAAGAGAGGAGGAGGGAGGAGGAGGAGGAGGAGGAAGAAGAAGAAGAAGAAGAAGAAGAAGAAGAAGAAGAAGAAGAAGAAGAAGAAGAAGAAGAAGAAGAAGAAGAATAGACAAATACCTTTTCCAAACAAGTTTTAATCTTGATAGTTTAAGGATAAGAAGAAGACAGATACCCTACCCCAAATTTCTATGCTTGTCCACTCAGTTTTGTCTTTTATCCGTCTCGATGTTTCGAAAGCAGGTATGCAATATTACGATTAAGATAAAGTATTGCTAACGAAACGTACAACTGGTATTGAATTATGTTCTGCCTATCTCTTTCTCTCTCATTCTGTCTGTCTGTCTGTCTGTCTGTCTGTCTGTCTGTCTGTCTGTCTGTCTGTCTGTCTCTCTCTCTCTCTCTCTCTCTCTCTCTCTCTCTCTCTTCTCTCCCTCCCCTACCCTTATGTAACTGCGCCTGTCTCTGCCTCTATCTCTGTCTCTCTCCCTTGCTTGAATCCACCAAGGCTCCTATGAAGGAGACAGGGCAGATAACGGTGACCCGTACAGATCTATGAGACTTCTGAAGTTGTCCTGGGTATTCTGCTTTAAGTTGTCTGCTTCCTCTTTTTGTCTCCCCAGCACTAAGACATAATCAATCTTTTTCTCTCAGTCTCTGTCTTCTCCCTTTCTGTTAGTTATTAGCAGTGTGTGTTGTTTTCTGTGCTTGTCTCTGTCTCTCCACCCTCTCCAATCCATCCTCCCCCCCCCCCTCCTCTGTATGTCTCTCTCTCTCTTCTTCTGTCTTTCTCTGTCTGTCTGTCTGTCTCTCTCTCTCTCTCTCTCCTCTCCCTCTCTCTCTGTCTCTCTCTCTCGCTCTCGCTCTCTCGCGTCTAAATCCACCACCAAAGTTCCCACAAAGGAGACAGGACGGATAAAGGTGACACTAGACCTCTGAAGATGTCTCGGGTATCTTTTTCAAAATTGTCTCCTTGGTCTTTTTTTTCCCCCAGCGCAGAAATAATCAATCTTTTTTCTCTTTGTCTATAATATTGTCTGTCTGGGTTCTGCCCTTCTAGAAGTTCGTGTCGTGTCTCTGTCAGTCAGACAGAAGCAGAGAAACAGACAAAGTATGAACAGCAGAACGGATGGGGAAGGGGGCGGGGGGTAAAGATGGACGATTGCTGCCTCTGAGGGAGGGGAGATAATACTGACAGGGATGTATGAGAACCGCGACGATGAGGGGGACACTGTGTATAGTATGAGATTGTTTGCCCTCTTTTTGCCTGTCTGCACAGAGAAAACTTATCTGTCTTCTCCTCCGCTGTCTACCCTCTCTGGCGGTTTTTCTATCTGTCTTTCTCTGTCTCTATCTCGCTCTTTCTATGTACATATCCATCCATCCATCCATCTATCTCTCTCTGTCTCTCTCTCTCTCTCTGTCTCTCTCTGTTGTATATATATATATATATTATATATATATATATATATTTCAATGTTGTGTGTGTGTGTGTGTGTGTGTGTGTGGTGTGTGTGTGTGTGTGTGTGTGTGTGTGTGTGTGTGTGTTAAGCTTAGAAAGTTGGAGAACAGAGAGCGAGGAGAAGAGGAGGGGGGGGGGGATGTGGATGGAGAGAGAGAGAGGGACAGGGAGAGAGAGAGACAGAGACAGAAACAAAGAGGCAAAGACAGAGAGAGAGGGGGGGGGGGGGGGACAGAATGTCTAAAGAGTGGTAGAGGGGGATTCTAGAGAGGGATGATTGCTGAGGCTGAGAGTGGAGAGTTATACTGACAGGAATGTAGGAGATTGTCCAGGATGTGGTGGACACAGAGTATCAAAGTGTTTGCCTTCATCTTCCCTGTCTGCAGTTAGAACTCATCTGTCTTCCAGTGTCTTTTTCAAATATCTGTCTGTCTGTCAGCATCTGTGTGTGTGTGTGGTGTGTCTGCACGCACATGCACACATGCCTATCAGTGCGCGTGTGAAGGTAAAGATTGAAGGAAGCGGAGACAAAAACAGAAACGGAGATTGGAAAGAGAAAGAAAAAGGAGACACACAGGACACACAGGACACAGACGTGCTGAGAGCAGAATAAATCGATTATTTCACTGTGATTTTTCCCCCTTTTCAAGCTTGTTCTTGAAGAATGTTTTGCTCGTGTCCTTGGGGAAAACATTGCAGATAGGAATATTCTACAGTTTCCACAGATATTAGAAAGAGCTTATTCTTTTGAGAAGGGTAAAGAAGATGGTGATTAAGAAGAAAGAGGTTTTCTCTCGAGCAGAATTATATCTGCATGTCAAACGTGTTCATGAAAATGCGAACGGTCAGAATGTCCGTATGTGGGGTTATAAGCATGTCAGCTGGCTATTTTGTTAACAGCCTCACCCACTTTTTTGTTGTTTTCTCTTTGCTTTTGTTTAACAGTACTGTGTTAGTTCCGTTCCTCCCCTTCCATTCATAAATGTATGAACTTATTATGGAAGTACAGTACACACACACACACATGCAAGCAGGGATGGGCGTAAGTAAACGTGTATGCAAAACCACTTCCTTGCTCGTTTGTATAATCACACAACACACACACACAATTACACACACACAACACACACACACTCAACACATCACAAACAACACACGCGCGCGCCGCGCGGCGTCGCGGATGAGACTATGAACCGAGGCCCCGTGTCTTACGCATGCAGAACATCTTGCGCACTACGTTAATCCCTGTTCTGCTTTTCGTAAGAGTAGGCATGTGTCCGGTGGGAACACATGACCAAATTTACAAAACCGCATACACACGGGGACTAGATGTAAAAAAGCACGAGTGCTTATTCCATTATCCTCGATATAAATAAATAAATAAATAAATAAAAATAAACACACACACACACACACACACACAGAGGGGAAAAGAGGAGGGGGTGTTGGGGAGGATAAAAAATCTCAAAGTTTCAAACAGGCGAAAAACACATGTATAAGAGCTCAAAACTGCGAATATTGCGGCAAAATCACTTCCTGAATGGGCACTTTTCCCTGTTTTGTTTTGGTTTTGCTTGTGTGGTTGGTTGGTTTGATTTGGGTTTTGGGGGATATTCTGAAAAGAGATACAGAGACACCGACAGATAGAGAGAGAGACAGAAAGAATGAGATAGAGTGTGGGAGAAAGGGAGGGGAGAGATTTAGGAGCATGATTGTGTGTGTGTGTGTGTGTGTGTGTGTGTGTGTGTGTGTGTGTGTGTGTGTGTGTGTGTGTGTGTGTGTGTGTGTGTGTGTGTGTTGTGCGCGCGCGTGCGCACGCGTGTATGTGTGTGTTTGTGTGCGTGTGTGTCTATGTCTGCCTGTGTGTGTATCTGTGTGTCTGTCTGAGTTTGCTTAACAGCCTAATTCAATTAACCCCAGTCTCCCACTTTTACTTTTACCAAGACCTTTTTGAGTAAGTCACCGAGGATATCAAGTTTAAATCTGCTGGATTTTCCAGTCTACAGACATGTCAGGCAGGGACTTCTGTGTAGACAATGAGTTAGTGAGCAAGACGAGAGAGAAAAGAGAATGGGGAGGTAGTGATTGTGATGGTGGTGGTGGTGGTGATGGTGGTCTGTGTGTGAAGGAGGGAGGGAGGGAGGGAGGGAGGAGAGAGAGAGAGAGAGAGAGAGAGAGAGAGGAGAGAGAGAGAGAGAGAGAGAGAGAGAGAGAGAGAGACAGAAGACAGACAGAGACAGACAGACAGAAGAGACAGACAGAAAGAGACAGAGAGACAGACAGAAAGAGACAAAGAGAGAGAATGTGTGTGTGGTGTGTGTGTGTTTCAGACAGAGATTTCAATTGAATCTACTTATTTTTCCTTTTCCATGATGACTTTTGGGGAAAGTCATTGAGGACATCAAGTTTAAACCTGCTGGACACTGAAGTTGTCTCCTGAAGTATCAGGCAGAAATAACCTTTTGGAGATCTGTGTTAAGTGAATGAATGACTGGGTGAGAAAGCGACTGACTGATTAACTGAATGAGTTGAGTAGTGTGTGTGTGTGTGTGTGTGTGTGTGTGTGTGTGTGTGTGTGTGTGTGTGTGTGTGTGTGTGTGTGTGTGTGTGTGTGTACTGGTGTGTCTATTTTTTTCTTCTGCGAGTCTCTCTCTCTCTCTCTCTCTCTCTCTCTCTCTCTCTCTCTCTCTCTCTCTCTCTCTCTCTCTCTCTCTCTCTCTCTCTCTCCTCTTGACCTTTGTTAGACACGAGCGGTTCTGGTGTCACAAGACACATCAAGAAGTCAAAGCAGGTCACATTTTCTTTTCAGTCTCCCTCCAGATTCCTGCTGTCGCCCCGACGTCTGTGCAAGAGACCAAAGCTCTCTTTTGGCTGTCTAGGCATCGGCTGTAAGTAGGCCAGGGGCCACCCAAGAACAACAGCTAACGGTCACAACATGTCACCGACACAACACAACACTCGCCACACTGGACCGGAGCAGACTCTAAAATTGATGGCAGGGGAATTGGTGACGCCAGTTGAGGGTTGGGGGGTGGGGGGGAGGTATTTTGGGGGGGAGGTGGGAGTGTTTTTCCTTCCAGTCACATTTTTTTAAAAATAGGAAGGGAGAGAGGGAAGACAGGGCCTGGGGAGAGAGAGAGGGAAAGCAGAGAGAGAGAGAGTCAGACAGACAGACAGACAGAAAGACGGACGGACGGACAGACACAGGCAGACAGACAGACATAAGAATGGAGAGGAAGAGACAGAGAGATGGAGAGACAGACGGAGAGCCAGAGAGTAGAGGGAAAAAGAAACAGGAAACAGAGAAAGGTGATATATGGTTTGGATTAGGCAAGACCTAAATTCTTAGAGAATTTTTATCAACTTTGTTGAACATCGGTGAAACCGATATCTCTTACAAAAATAAGAAAGAAGAGGAAAACATTCAAACCAAGAACAAAACCAAGAACGAGACAAGAAACACACAAAGAAACAAACAAAACACAAATCGACAAGAGCATCAGCTGCACAGCAACAACAAAAGAAACAACAACAACAACAACAACAAACAACACACACACACACACACACACACACACACACACACACACACACACACACACACACACCGACTGTGCGCTGTCGCGCTCACACACAGACGTATGTGCTGTATTCCAAGCCAATAGTGTCCTAGTCTCAGGTTTTTTCCCCTTGGTGTAATTCCCCGAAGATTCCAGTCTATAATCTAACCGAATTATCTCCCTGTTCATTAGGTTGAGCGCGCGCGCGCACGCGTGAGAGAGAGAAAGAGAGAGGAGAGAGAGAGAGAGAGAGAGAGAGAGAGAGAGAGAGAGAGAGAGAGAGAGGAGAGAGAGAGAGAGAGAGAGAGAGAGAGAGAGAGAGAGAGATAACGAAGATTTATTCCATAAGGCCATAGCCCATTGGAAGGGGGGTAATTGCAAATAATCATGTACAACATAATAATTCATTATACCTACGCAATCACACACATACACAAAACATGATCATAATCAAACATAATGTGGGTCTCAGCTGTTTGCTTTACCCAATTAAACAACTTCGTCTTTTGAAAGATTTATAAAGAAACATAGCAAGATTATGCATAACAGTCTGATTTGACGACGTCAAAAGCAAAACTAACCAATGAAACATAGGTCTTCTGTAATATTGCAGAGGAATGTATTTTTGAGAAAGAGAGAGAGAGAATGTGTGTGTGTTTGCTCCTGCGCGTGCATGTGTTTGTGTGTGTGTGTGTGTGTGTGTGTGTGTGTGTGTTTGGTGGGGGGGGGGGGGGGTACGTCCGTGCGCGCGCGCATGTGTTTGTGTGTGTGTGTGTTTGGTGGTGGTGGTGGGGTACGTCCGTGCGCGCGCGCGTGCGCGCGTGCGTGCGTGCGTGCGTGCGTGCGTGCGTGCGTGCGTGCGTGCGTGTGTGTGTGTGTGTGCGTGCGGGAAACTGTCATCTGTATGCCTAGAACGCCATTAGATACTTAGTAAAACGAATCAAGTTGGTTTGGTCATAAAATACGGTTTACCAATTACGCTCCCTGTAAGTTTTACATTATCTTTATTATCCCAAATGTCAGACCTTTGATGAGCTCCATTCATCGATATCTACTCTACGCAGTAAAATATGATTCATGGTACAATTGGCGGCCATCTTAACTAAAGACTATCCAAGTCTCCTAATCCCCCAACAGGATCTCTTTCACATAAAATAGTTTCTTTTATGAGTCTACTTTCTCGTCTCATTGATTGATTGCCCTTTAGGAACCTCCAGAAAAGACATTTTTAAACTCGGTGAAATTCCTTCAGTTAGCGTAGGTTCTATCCTCCTGTCCTTGGCTTAGGTGTGAAGTCACCAGCAACGTCCACATTCTCTAACCATCTGTGGAAATAGCCTAGTACTGAGCAGGTGAAAAAAAATGTAGTGCTTATGTGTGTAAGCTCTTCGATTTGTTTGTTTTTTACAAGATTCAGCGCTATATAAATTCCATATATTATTATTATTACTATTAAGCTTCTTTTTTTTTTTATAAAGCAGAACAATGCGCACAGCTTACCCTGTCCAAAAAGAATGTGCGTTTTGCCCGTTGACGTCAGGGCTAACCCAAACTTCAAGAGGACTGAACGTAGTCGTTGAGTTTTCAATGTTGTTATCAAAACAGTCGTAGACTTATGGACTGGGTCCTAAATGACCTCCCGCCCACTCTAAAGCCCTACGGCTGCTTTTCCGATTTGCACGACCTTTTCACCTTGCATCAGTATCGGCTGTTTCCTAATCTTCTTTCCCTCGCCATCAAAGTCTTATGCCATCTGCTGTTCCCTAACACCCTCTATGTGATGGTGGCAGATTTTAGTGATACCCTTCCCCCCTCCTTCACACACTATTTTCTTTTCTTTTTTTGTAGTAGAGAGGGTGAATCAATCACCAAAGACAGTATAGTCACGCGTGGAAACCGTAAAAAGACTGGTCGTACCCGCCAACTGATAAAGGCGGCTCACACGTTAAGAAGTCACGTGATCCTGAGCCCACAGCGAATAACTCCCATGGCCTTAGTAACCAGTTTTTAAAAGTCATTATAATAAATTTTAAAGGGGGGAAAACAGAAAACGGGAGGAGGGGGGTGGGGGTGAGAACGAAACAAAGAATGGATTGGGGAGTGGGGTGGGGGTGGATATGTAGATCAAGACAACTTCCAGATTTGAAAATCTTTGAATATAGAATTCTGAAGGAAGGTGGTTGGGGTTCATCCGCTTCAAGCAAGATAATCACCAATCCTGTTTTTCATTTACTTATCCTGTTTTTCATTTACTACTTACTGCATTTTCTCTGGTTCAATCATTTATTTATTTCAAATAATGTCCAAAATACAAGCTTGCATTCTTTTTAAAACTGACACTTCTGCCATCAGCTGCCCTCGGTCTGTCTTTCAGTGTCTGTTTCAGACAGATTCTTCGTCTTTCAGTGTCTGTTTCAGACAGATTCTTCGTCTTTCAGTGTCTGTTTCAGACAGATTCTTCGTCTTTCAGTGTCTGTTTCAGACGATTCTTCGTCTGTCAGTGTCTGTTTCAGACAGATTCTTCGTCTTTCAGTGTCTGTTTCAGACAGATTCTTCGTCTTTCAGTGTCTGTTTCAGACGATTCTTCGTCTGTCAGTGTCTGTTTCAGACAGATTCTTCGTCTTTCAGTGTCTGTTTCAGACAGATTCTTCGTCTGTCAGTGTCTGTTTCAGACAGATTCTTCGTCTGTCAGTGTCTGTTTCAGACAGATTCTTCGTCTGTCAGTGTCTGTTTCAGACAGATTCTTCGTCTTTCAGTGTCTGTTTCAGACAGATTCTTCCTCATCTTCAGCTCTGTTTCTGCCTGCTGTAGAAACTGTGAATTGGCCCCGGACAAAATGGCTGGACGAACCTATGTCAGGTCCATGATTACAGAATGATTGATGTGGTCTTTCGTTGGGACAATCTGTCAGAAGCGAAGCTATCGTGGTTTGCCAAAACTCCTCTGTGTGTGTGTGTGTGTGTGTTTGTGTGTGTGTGTGTGTGTGTATGTGTGTGTGTGAGAGAGAGAGAGAGACTATGCTCAGCATCCTTTGCAAAGGGGTTGTGTCTGTGAATCACTGAATGTTCATCATCATAATTTATGTATAGCACGTCAGTACTGAAAACAGTATCTAGAAAAGAAATTGGGAGACTTTAGTTTTTCCTTCCAATCAGTGACTACGGGTGTGTGTGTCATAAATGTTTTAATGCGTAATGTTTATATAGAGAGCTACTTACAGGCAGTGTGCTTTCCTTCTGTTAAATGTGCTTCACAAAGGAAAGGTCGAGGCAGGAGGGTCTCTCATAATGTGTTTTATCTCCAGATTTAACTGGTAACTTATTTAAGAGTATATCATATGTCACAGAGAGAGAGAGAGAGAGAGAGAGAGAGAGGAGAGAGAGGGGTAGGGAGAGAGAGAGAGAGAGAGAGAGAGAGAGAGAGTGAGAGAGTGAGAGAGAGAGAGAGAGAGAGAGAGAGGAGAGAGAGAGAGAGAGAGTGAGAGAGAGAGAGAGAGAGAGAGAATTTGAATAACAGAAAAGAAAAACTGACACAGAAATAACAACGACGACAACACTCGTGTTCGACGCAAACAGAAAAGAGAACAGCACAAGAAACACTTTTTTTTTTAAATGAAAAGAAACAGACAAAACTCAGCAGTGGAAATTGGAAGGAATAAAAACAATCTAAACATGAAATTTAAAAATATACAAAGAAAGCTTACAAGGAAAACTGAACGAACACAGAAAAGGACGCAGACACAAAGAATAATGGAAGAAGAGAAAAACAAAAATAAACACAAACAAAATTTAAATAAACAAACACAAGAATAACAAGAGCAAAATAGGAAAAAAATATAAAGAACATTATAAAAAATACTTAACTTTGTCTGTTGTTACCATATCTATTCCAGTACAATGTATTTATTTATGCATTTATTCACTTATTATTTTGTTGTTATTGTTTATTTTATCAGCAGCAGCAACATTATCCGTAGTTTCAAATTCCAGACATATTCGTAGAATATTCTTATTCATTCTTTTTCTTTCTGTCTGTCTGTCTGTCTTCCAGCTTTATGTCTTTCTTTTGCTGCCTTCGCCGCTGCATCAAACTTCAGCTGGAATTTGATATACATGAAAACCGCTGAACTTCTTGTCCCTTGGCTTGCTTGCTCACACGTTGACTAGTAGGTTATTTGGCTGGCTATCTGTTGGCTGGCCCTTTGGTTGGTTGGTTGGTTGGTTGGTTGGCTGGTGAGTTGCTAAGTTGGTTGGCTGGTTATTTGCCTGGATGAGGTACTGGTGACGTCATACAATGTTTGTTTATCTTTTTTTCTGTCATGCCGCACAGTTTTGTTTGTTCGTGTGTTTGTTTTCTTACCCTCTTTCTCACATGCTAGATCATGCGATTACTCTCTGACATGCTCTGTTTTTCATGCTTTTAACAACAAATAAAACGGCACTGGCTCATACCCAGAGCTCTCTCTCAAGCCCAGAGCGCTGGCGCTCGCTCTCTCTGTCTCTCTGTATCTGTCTCTCTCTCTCAAGCCCCTGAGCACTCTCTCTTTGTCTGTCTGTCTGTCTGTCTGTCTGTCTGTCTCTCTCTCTCTCTCTCTCTCTCTCTCTCTCTCTCTCTCTCTCTCTCTCTCTGTGCACACAAGCCCTTATCCTTTTTGTCTCTTTTGCCAGATTCTTTCTTTCCCTGACGTGTAACATTTCGCAGGCCCTGATATCTGCGGAATGGAGATTGTGTTTAATCTGTGATAATCGCTCTCCTGTAATGTCTGTTGGGGTATCACGTGGAGGGTTTTTTGCCGCTGTGGGGATTCAGCTTTCAAAGACCTGTCTGAAAGATGAAGGCTGCTGCATTGTAGCAAAGGACAGATTTTAAAGAAACGGCTTCAAGAGATCTTTTGGCCTGTTTTTTTGTTGTTGTTGCTGTCCTTTTGCACTTTGTTTCAAACATTGACACAATCAAGAATGTGTTTGCTTCTGCTATAGTGCAGCTGTCGTCTGCCTGGATGTTTGTGTGTGTGTGTGTGTGTGTGTGTGTGTGTGTGTGTGTTTTGTGTGTGTGTGTGTGTGTGTGTGTGTGTGTGTGTGTGTGTGTGTGTGTGTGTGTGTGTGTCCTTCTTCTTCTTTTTTTTCTTTTTTTGAACTGTAGATAAACAGCAGGAATTGTGGAAAAATGTCAAAACACTTCGGAGAAAGAGATTGATTATAATCAGTACAGTACTACAGCAGGATAGTTTTATGTATAATCCCATAAAAAAAAGTGTTGGAAAGCGATAATTACTCAGCACTGAATGTGGAGGAAAGTGATCAACGTGCTAGGGCTGAGGAATGGGTGCCATCAAATGACGATGACACAGTGTTTCTACACACACCTGTTACTTAACAGAAAGTGTCTGCTATATGAACGTTGAAAGGGCTGAGGTTAGCTGAGCCTGACGGTTTAATCAGTAATCTCTTCTTTTTCTTTTTTTTTTTATAGAAAATTGTGTTCCTGGTGTCCTTGTAAGGCTATCTAAATTCATATTTGAAAGATAAGAAGGATTTGTTCTGAAGACTGGACAAAATCAGCTCTTTCCAATATTTAAAAAGGTGAATAATGTAAACAATAATAACGGTATTAATTTGTTCATCATATGGCAACATGATAAAAAGCATATGAGTTTATACTTTTCTGTAAGACTGA
>CM054153.1:6810974-6813474 GCA_028751875.1 Rapana venosa | reverse complement strand
TAAATAGATACAATGGTCACACGCTGACATTTTTCATGTAAGCAGGCGCAGATGCACAGAAGCTTTCTCTCTCTCTCTCTCTCTCTCTCTCTCTCTCCTCTCTCTCTCTCTCTCTCTCTCTCACACACACACACACACACACACTAACACACACAAACACGCGCGCACGCGCGCGAGCACGCGTGCAAAAACCCACACAAAAACAAAACAAAAACAAAAACAAAACCGAACTGAGAGAAACGGAAATAGACAAGTTCATAAATCTCTAAGCTTGTGAATTTTTGTCTTTGTTTTTGTGATCAGTGACACAGACAATGGACAATGACACGAAAAATCGGCTCCAATGCTTCTTCTTCATTTTGCACCGAACAAGCCAAGAAAATACACCACCAAACAAACATTTCGACAAGACGCACGCGCGTAAATGTTTTAATCCTTGTAAATAAACATGCAAATGTTTTGTTTCAAAAATCATTTTAGCTTAAGCTTAGCGTTCTCTTATGTCTACTTCAATGTTGGGATTTTTTCTTTGTAAAAATAAAAAAGAAGAAAAACTAGAATACTGCAGGGATGGATTGGGCTTAGAATAATTGTCGCTTGGTTGTTGTTGATGTTGTTGTTGTTGCCGATGCGTTGTCGTCATTGTTTAACTCGCACACACGAAAGGAAAAAGACAAACCTAGTTTTCTTTGCAACACGGTCAGCGAAGTTCATGTCCTGAATATTTTCTCTTTGTTTCTTTGTTTCAAAACGGTACTGATTTACCCCCTGTTTGGGTGCAGGGACAGCCTAGCGGTTAGAACGTAGAGCTCGTTATCTGACGGCTCGGGTTTGAGCCACCACAAAGACGCCCCCTCGAAGGGATTTTTCCCCTGGAGTTAACATCATTACCGACTTCACTGCCCAGATTCCTTCACACGTTTAAACCCGTTCTGCCTTTGGAAAGAGTAGGCCATCGAGTTCCGGTAGGAACAGTTGACAAATAAAAAACTGATGTGGGGTTTCCGCATAACCCCTGACTTTGGAATGCGGCTAGCTGAGTGATGGAGAAATGGTGGAATACGCCAAACCACGCCATTAGTGAGCCTCGGAGCTCCAGCTGTAGAACGAAACAAAAACTAAGAAGCAAAACGCTAACCACTGTTTCTTTCTCTCTCTCTTTCTTTCTCTTTTCTCTCTCTTCTCTCTCCCCTCTCTCTCTCTCTCTCTCTCTCTCTCTCTCTCTCTCTCTCTCTCTCTCTCTCCTCTCTCTCTCTCTCTCTCTCTCTCTGTGTGTGTGTGTGTGTGTGTGTGTGTGTGTGTGTGTGTGTGTGTGTTGTGTTGTGCTTCATTCTTTACAATATTTTCTGTTTAAACTGTTTAGACTGTGTAAACAATTTATTGACATCAAGGGGTTTTTTTTCATTTTTTGGTGGGAGTTCTACAAATTTAGTTTCCTTTCTTTTGTGTTAATTTCTAGCGAATTTCCAATCTCTCTCTCTCTCTCTCTCTCTCTCTCTCATCTCTCTCTCTCTCTCTCTCTCTCTCTCTCTCTCCGTTTCGAACTCATCTTTGTTTCCCAAAAAAAAAATGAAGAAGCACCAGTTTTATCATATCTTAGGAGCTCAGCAGATCAGTTCTCTCTCTTTTCCTAGTTTTGCTATCAATCCAATTGCAAGTCTGTCTTACCAGACACACAGACACTTTATTTCATTGAGAGAGAGACAGAGACAGACAGACAGACAGACATACCCAGAAACAGGCCTACTGCTTTCTATCGACATAGCGTACGCACTCATGTATACACACACACACACACACACACACACACACACATACATATATATATATATATATATATATATATATATATATATATATAATATATATATATATATATATATATATATATATATATGTATATATATAGAGAGAGAGAGAGAGATATATATATATATAGTCGTCCATATTTGAGCGAATGAATGGGTAGACGGACAGATACTGAGACAAAAATTTAGAGGGGAGGGGGAAGAGAGAGGGGGGAGGGAAGGAGGGAGGGAGAGGAAGAGAGAGAGAGAGAGAGAGAGAGTCGGACGGACGGACGGACGGACAGACGGACAGACAGACAGACAAAGCTGTCTACAAATGTCGCGTTCCCAAGAGCGTGCACGCGCACAAGCGAATCTTCTTAAAGATGCAAAACTGTAACTGGAAAGTCCAAACTTTAAAATCCTTCTTTACCCAAGCCAGAATGTTCTCTTATAACAAAATCTTACCGACAAAAACTCTGAATTATTTCAGATATTCGAATCCAAGTTCGGGGAAAAGCCTTCGTTCACTGGACAGAGCAGCTCATGCGCGGTCCGGGTGAAAGCCGCTTCCGGGAAATACGTCATCATTCCTCCACTGAAGAGTACATTGATTGGTCACAGTCCCTCTTGGGTCGAAGTAAGTTCTGATTATGTGTGTGTGTATGTATGTATGTATGTATGTATGTATGTATGTATGTATGTATGTATGT
>CM054153.1:6795974-6803474 GCA_028751875.1 Rapana venosa | reverse complement strand
AAGTACCCCATAGCCACAGCTCAGTGAGGGAAAGAACGAGTCTCTGGCTTGCCGCTATTGTTTGCTGGGTGATTTTTGTCTCGGCAGAGCTGAAGTGAAAGGAGTGGACTATCAGGAATCTGAGGAGGACGGAATGCATTAGCCTACACGAGGCGGGGTTGGCCTTGTATTGGGTATTTCTGTCGAGAACGGCACCTCTTTCTTGATACACCTGTTGTACTGAGAACAGTGTGGCTGAACTGTAACAACAAAACTAATATAGAAAGGAAGGTCAGGGACCAAGAAGGAGGAGGAGGAGAAAGAGGAGGAGAAAGAGGAGGAGGGGCAGAAGAAAATGAAACAAGGAAGAGAAAAGCAGAAAAAGCAAGCAATGGAGACTCGGGTGGGAAAAAAGGAAGCAGGGGCAAAAGCAAGGAAGAAAAGGAAAGAATACAACGGGGAACGAGTGAAACCTGAGCGGGGGAAGAGAAGCAGAGACAATAACGAGGGGAAAGCAGGAGAGAGAGAGAGAGAGAGAGAGAGAGAGAGAGAGAGAGAGAGAGAGAGAGAGAGAGAGACAGACAGACAGACAGACAGACAGACAGACAGACAGAGACAGACATAAAATACAGACAAGCGTGGGTGTAGACAAAGAAGGAAGCAAAGAGAGCAACCCAGAATTTTATCTCTCTCTCTTTCTTCTTTTCTCTCTTTCTTCTTCTTTTCCTCCTCTCTTTGTTTCTTTCTTTCTTGACGCTATTTGCGGGGCAAGCTCCTGAGAATGGCACAGACGGTGCGATAGTGCCGGCTAGAGTTTAAGGGGCGGGCGCGTGCGTGCGACTGTTTATGGCCGTAAAGATGCACACCACATGGACCTTGGAGATTACGGGTGATGAGCGGAAAGGGGCTACTTAACACCTGGAGGGCGACCGTACAGTTAGTTGTGGTATCTTTGTAGACCTATGTCTGTCTGACTGTCCGTCTCTCTTTGTCTGTCTCTCCTGTTAAAGATAAATTCCTTTTTTCTAAACTCATTAGTTCTGACTTATCCGGATATTCTCTTCACATGTACAGGCCAATGGCCTTTTTTGTAAATATCATTGGAGCTCTCTCTCTCTCCTTCTCTCTCTCTCTCTCTCTCTCTCTCTCTCTCTCTCTCTCTCTCTCTGCTCTGTCCACAGTTCATCTGTTTTGGAGTGGTAATCTGAATATTAGTACTCATCATAAAATATTGGTAACAAGAAAAAATGATTTGATATTTCGATAAATGGAAAGCAAATGCTCTAAATGTGAACTAATCTAGAATATCTATATAGTTAGTTTGAGCAATAGTGCAGTGTATCAAATCTGGTGTTTTGTTTTGCAACTTTTAATGTAGATTGTCGCCCTTTTTCCATAACCCTAACAGAAAGAAAGAAAACAAAACTGAACGAACTGGGTATTGTTCCCTGTTTAGTGTTAGTGTTTGTGTGTGTATACTTGTGGGTGAGGGTGTGTGTGCGCGCGCGCGCGTGTGTGTGCATGTGTGTGCGTGCGTGCGTGTGTGCGTGCGTGCGTGCGCGCGCGCTAACTCGCGTGCTCCTATGCCATTCTGCGACTTCGTACTACCTCAGCGGCAAGCGTAATGTGTTACTGACCGTAGAGTTGTCTATCTACCGAGCAACTGGGTTTTTTAAAAGTCTGGATGGGACACCTCAGTGGACTGCTTTTTACCTCACTTGGAAAGGTCAACATCAAGTTCCTGTTGTTTTTTCTCTGGGTAATTAAAGGGCATTTTCCCCTCTTGATTCTTTGAATCAATGCACTATTTCTTCTAAGACGACAAAAAAAGGAGTAACGGGCAGGCAGGGGATGAAGGGGGCGGGAGCAAGAGAGACAGAGACAGAGACAGAGAGGCATGAATCTAGTGGACAATCAATATCACATTTCCCTGTTTGCCCTTTGAATGGCTCAGACAACGAAGAACAAACAAAACCAAAAAACTAAAGAAAGAAAAAAAGAGAAACAAACTGCGTGCGTGCATCTAATCAGCAAACGTACATTTCATCAAAGAAGAGGAAACCCTTTGAACTTTGCTGCCAGCATGTAATAAACTGGAAACTGATGTTTCAGGGGGAACAAGGACACAACCAGTGGGGAAAACACTGGAATGGATCCACTCATAACGTTGTTTGTTTGTCGGTAGCCCTACCATATACTTCCACAATGTTATCAGATCAAAGGCCATACAGCTTTCATTTAATTGAACATAACAATTTGGGGGCAACTTTATATGATATCTAT
This sequence comes from Rapana venosa, assembly GCA_028751875.1. Lineage (NCBI taxonomy): Eukaryota > Metazoa > Mollusca > Gastropoda > Neogastropoda > Muricidae > Rapana > Rapana venosa. The sequence goes on along the minus strand of CM054153.1, from coordinate 6,801,212 downwards.
AAAATTGTGATAACCCATAAACGATGCTTTGAGACCAAAAAGCACAAATCTCAGATGCTGATATCCGAGTTCTTCAACTGCTGAAGATTCTGATCTTTTGATTGGCTGGAGACATGTGATACACACACACACACACACACACACACACACACACACACACACACACACACACAGACTGTTGAGACTGTGGATTAGCACTATGATGACATGGTATATTGTTTAACAATCTGAAGAGAAATAACAAGAAAGAGGGGGTGATAAAAAAAAAAAGAGACAAGGAAAGAAGAGATGAGACACCGAGTGAGAGAAAAAGAAGGAATGGCAAAGAAATAAGGGGAGAAAGCTATTTGACGGAAAGACAAAAGTAACACGCAGATTAAAGATATGGAAAAAAAAAACACCACAGCAACTCTTTCAAGAATTGTGATTAGAACAACAATAATGACACACACGAAAAACCGTTATTACTCCTGCTGAATAATCAACTTTCAGTGCATTCAACACAGTATAAGTTTTCAAATTTTCACTCAGAAAGCAAAACAGAAAATTCTGGAAACAAAGCAATTGAAGAATAACAACAACAAACTGGGACAAGAAAAACCCTACAACAAAGAGGATTACCTAAGAAATAAACAAACCAAAACTTGTTTGCGATTAACAGCAGAAAACGATCTAATTTTGTGTGCGAGTGTGGTGTTGTAACAAAGTGTTGCTTTTAGCTCTCTCATTCAGCCTTTGTGTCTGTTTTCTCATCTTCCGCGAGAGGCGAAACAATCGATATGAGGAGAAGAGAAAAATGAAGTTTAAAGGACGAAGGGCGAACACACACACACACACACACACACACACACACACACACACACACACACACACACATTCAAACATGTGCGCATGCACGCACGCTGTGCGCGCTCACACGCACTCACTCTCTCTCTCTCTCTCTCTCTCTCTCTCTCTCTCTCTCTCTCTCTCTCTCTCTCTCTCTTTGAGGGAAAATTGGGAAGGCGGGGGTGGGGGGTGGGGGAGGAACAGAAACAGACAGACGGAGATAGATATTGTGGGAGAAAGAGACAGATCGCGGGAGGAGGAGGAGAAGGGGGAGGGGAGACAGAGACAGATAGACAGTGGGACAGACTCTGGTGGAGATACGAACAGACAGAAAGGTAGACAGTTCAGAGAGACGTAAGAAAAGGGAAAAGAGGGTGGGGGGGGGGGGGGGGGTTACAATGAGGAAGTCACATAGAAGACAGACATCTTTCAATCTCCCTCTTTCTCTGCCGACAGAGACAGACAAAAAGAGACAGACATCTTTCAATCTCCCTCTAAACCAGCCAGTCTGTGGGTAACTTTTGTTCCTTGAACACATCCAGTTAAAATGTCAAATCCTTTCAGAAGAACAAAAACGGGAGGAAGAGAAGGAGAAGAACAACAAAACAAGGAGCAACTTTTCTCCAAGAGGTCGTGATTGCTGGATTAACGTTGTCCTTGACAAGTGAATGGATGACGACAAAAAGACAACCAGATTGCTCTGAAAGCAAGGTAGAAAGCGAAATGGAAGTAGTTATGGGTAGGGTGAGGACTGTAGTGAATCAATCAGTAAATGTGTGTGTATGCGTGCGGGCGTGCGTGCGCACGCATTCACATAACGTATGTCCACACGCATGCATGTTATAAAACTTTAAATTAAAGAAAACGTATATGTACCGTTAAGTGTGCTTGTATGCATGTGTCTGCATGTATGTATATGCTAGGTGCTCTTATACATGTGTGTGGATGAGTGCACACATGTATACATGTACGCATACATAATCACAAACATAATTTTCTTTTATGTGAACACAAATTTATACATATGAGCGTGTTTAAGTCTTGTGCATGAATGTGCTTGTACATTTCCATGTGTTCGCATTATAAGTTTCGCTTTCAGTCTTCATTTACCCATGCATGCATGTATCCTTTTTTCCATTGCAGAATTTTGTGTTTTAAGCGCAGAACGTTATCATTACAGCCTGGCAGCTTTCCTGTTCCCTCAGCTTTATTCAGGATGATGCACACTCCCATCCTGCTTGCCACTTCCTATGAAAATTAAGTAAATACCCGCTGCCTGGGACCACCCTTCCTTTTCTTGAGTAATCACAGCCCACAGACTTTTCGCCTTGACACTATGAATCGGTGTTATGTTTACTCTCTAACTTTTAGAAAAACAGAAAGGAAAATTGAAAGAGGAAGAGAGAGTGAGACCGACAGGCAGAGAGAGAAAAAGAGAGGAGGAGGAGAGAGAGTGAGAGAGAGAGCAGACAGACAGACAGAGACAGAGAAGGTGGGGGGGGGGGGGGGGGGGGGGGGGGGGAGCGCATGGAAGCTCTCCTCTTGTTCCGAGGCTTGTCCTGAAGGGCTTTTGTTCAGATGAGAAGACCTCCAACTCAAATGGCAAGTTTAGTGAGGCAAAAAAGGCACGTGACTACTCCAAAGTGTTCCTGATTGCTAGCTGAACATTGTCTTTGACTTGAGAATACAGGGAAATAATCCGACATTGCTTTCATAGAAAGGTGGTTTGGGGAGGGGGGGGGGGGGGGGGGGGGGGCAACTTCAGAAGGCGAGACTGGATAGAAACTGGTGTGTGTGTGTGTGTGTGTGTTGTGTGTGTGTGTGTGTGTGTGTGTGTGTGTGTGTGTGTGTGTGTGTGTGTGTGTTTTGTGTGTGTGTGTGTGTGTTTGTGTGTGTGAATGGATATATTTGTGTTGTGTGCCCGTCTTTCTATCCGTGTGTGTATGTGAGAGAGAGAGAAGGAGAGGAGGGAGAGTGGGACGGAGGGAGCCAGGGAGGCCAGGAAGAGAGGGATGCAAGAGAAAGCGACAGTGGGAATCAAAGAGACAGACAGACAGACAGAGGAGGGTGGTGTTCCCTGAATAATATCACACTCAAGCACACTTCTTTCATATATGCATACAGACATGCTTGGAGTTTTCTTCCTTTTTTATTTTTAAAAATTTTTTTTGCTGTTCCAAAAAGTTTATAATGACATCATGGCAACTTTTCATTGTCCATTTTGATTGACACCCTACGGGTCTGCTTGCCACTTCACGTGGAAAGGTGAACGCCAGTCGCCTGACTCCCCCAGGGTAATTAAGGCCCGGAGTTTTCTGTCCTGACACTCTGAATCAGTGTTATATTTACTTTAACTTTGGAAAAGAAAACGAAAGAAAAGTAGAAACACACACACACACACACACACACACACACACACACACACACACAGTTAGAGAGATTGGAGTGGGGGGGAAGAGAGAAAGAGAATGCTGAACATGCTATTCCAAAGGCTTTTATTTGGAAAATCTGTTGCACAGATGGCAACGAAATTGAATTCACAGAAAAAGCTATAGAAGGGGACGAACATAGTAAAAAGAGCGAAAAAAGTCATCTTTATATTCAGGGAAAGGAATAATCATACATTGCAGCTTTTTTGTGTCCAGCCTTCTAGTGAGAGAGAGATAGCGAGATTGAGAGGGAGGGAGAGAGAGAGAGAGTTTGAATGAAAAAATACACATAATATAAAATTGAGGCCCGTGGATCAAATTTCAATTCACTAAGGAAAGCATGTGTTGAGAAAGTTTAGAAAATATTGTCCATATCTTTTGATAATTTGACAAATGCGCATGAGAGAGAGCGCGTACACATGTGTATGCTTCTTACAAACACACAAATCAGACCATATCAATACCAGCATTTGTCCCACTGTTTGTGAGTCTAAGAAAGAGTGGACAAAACGAAAAAATAAAATCGCAGCTTCCATTTAATAAGGAACCTCTACTTCGTCAAAGAACTTCCAAAGCTTTGAACGTTTTGCGCAAGAAAGAGTAACAAACTAGAAGAGAATTAGCAGGAAACTTGCTGATGAAGAAAATAACAGGGGGAAACTTCGGACAATTTGCCGCTAACTTGGGTCGATATCCTTCTCTACCCAGATCCCTGTCGAAAAAACAAAAAACTATACCAGATCACCATTGCTTGCTGGCCTGCTTGGTTGTCTAATTTTTTAATACAGGAATGTGTTTCACTCTCTTTCTATGTTTTTATATTGTGGTACTTAACGTTTGTATGAAGTGATATTAGTGTGCGAGCTATTATTGTGGATAGTGCTTCAAAGTGAAACAAGTTAGAAAAGAGACGTAGGCCTATTCATTTGTCTGTGTTGTCTGTTTATGCCCAGTGGATATATCCACAGTCAGATGAAGAAAATATACTCTAATCAAGACATTTCTTGCGGTAATCTCTTGCGCATATTCATGCTAATAATATGAACTGTCATTTCCTTTTTCATTGCGAACATTTAAATGCATTTTACCTGACGTGTGTGATGTTTCACTGGATCAATTGTTTTTATGTTCAACATATGGAAAGTAAATGCAAGTAATCAATTACAACTTCTCCACCATTTTGAAATAGATTTGTCAGAGATCCTAACTAGATATTGATAGCTTGCAATAACAGCATTTTTCATGTTTGTAAGGACATCGCTTTGACCTAACCTGACTGAAGTTTCGTCTCTTTCATGAGCACTCGACAGAGACCCGACTGAGATTAACGATATACCCTCAGCGGTACCTTATTGTATCATGTCATTTTTCACAATTTTATTTAGAAGTGTCAATCGCATTCACAAGAATATTTGATGTTCTTGTGGCCTATTAAATTTGCTTTTGACAGATGATCATAAATAGAGGAAGAAAATATGTTCAAAATATGTGTTGCACCAAAAAACCCTCCCCAAACGTAGATAGGAGAAAATAATTATACACTTTGTGAATCTCTGTGTTTCATGTTTGGGGACCTATTGAAAAGATGCAAGGGAGGTCATATGGTTTGTATCCAGCCAAGTGGTCAGTCTCAGCTAAATGATAACCAAAACATTGCCATACACTTATAGTGCAAGCACGGGCAAGAGAATCTAAGAGAGAAAAAAGGCCCAAACTTGGATCAATAAGAGATACAATTACACCTTGACCAAATAGTATAGGCTATTATTCAGAAAACAGTAGTGGAGGAAAACAAGTGCAGGTAGTGCAATGCTGAATAAGGTTTTATTAGAACCATTGCTGTTTTTGGATGTTGTGTTAGCGTTAACTAGAAATCTGATTATTCAGTATTTGTAGTACGTTCAAGCTGTTTTTCTTCAACAATGTTTTGACATCTTTTTAGTTAGTGTTTAATTTTTCTTGTTACTTTGTAATTTCTAGT
>CM054153.1:6788474-6790974 GCA_028751875.1 Rapana venosa | reverse complement strand
AGGAACCAGAGGAAATGATTTCTGTTCCTGCAGGAATCCTACACCTCCCCTGGCATGTGCAAAATCACTTATTACTCTCTGGTCCTCCCAAGGAAAAACAATCAGGAGATAGGTGATGTGGAACAAAAATACAAGGGGGGGGGGGGGGAGAGAGAGAGAGAGAAGAAGAAAGAAGAGAAGAAGAAGAAGAAGAAGAAAGAAGAAGAAGAAGAGAAGAAGAAGAAGAGAGGAGAGAAGAGAGGAGAGGAGGAGGAGGAGGAAGGAAGGGAGGAGGAGAGAGGAGAAAGGAAAAGAAAGAAAGAAATGAATGAAGGAAGTGAACAGATAAGAGTTTACTTGAAAATAGCGTACCTGAATCTCTATGTTGTTGCTGTTTTTTTTATCTTATGGAACTACACTGCAGTTAGTCAACTTGAATCTTTATCCACTTTGTTTTTTTTTGCAACGTCTGCCTGACCTGCTTTGCTCTCCGATCCCTTCCCTTCCATTTAATTGACTTCAATTGTTAAGAGTGTTGTGGTTGAAACCCTTGAATTGGCCTTAGCACGTTAAGCCTGCTATTTTAGCATCGTCTACTACCGTCCCTTGCCCCTTCCATGTTGTGGACTGTGTATTTAGTTTGTTGGTTGTTGGTGTTGTGGTGTGATTGCTGTAGTGTTAGTTGTGTGTGTGTGCCTATGTGTGTGTGTGTGTGTGTGTGTGTGTATGTGTGCGTGTGTGCGTGTGTGTACACGTACGCGCACATGCAAATGTACATGCATAGTGTGTGTATCTTGTATGATGACTTAAAATGCTTTCTATCATAGCAAACGATCCACCTGTGTAATGACGTCCATGAGATATACCTGCTCTTTTTATTCAGCCTCAAGCCTCTGGATTTTCATTTACTGGCCTTGTTCTAAATCTGTCACAGAAGTGACACGCTTAAGCGGTACAAGTCTGTCTACAAGTGTGTCTGTCTCATGCATGTGTTATTGCAGACATCTGGCTGTCTCGCTGCCTTCTTTTTACTATCTTTACTGGTCAGTTTGTTTGTCGACAGTGTGCATCCCTGAATCAGGCTCCAGTCCAGAAAGTCTATACATCTCTCTGCCTAGCTGTTCGACAGTCTGTCAGATTCTGACAGTTCAGGAAAAAAAATGAAATGGAAGTGAAAGAAAGATTATGACAGGAGTAAGCGGAAAAACAATTTCACAGAAGAAACAAAAGAAAAATGAACATAAACAGTGCAACAGAAAATTAGAACGAACAAGAAAGAAAGTCGGGAAAGAAATTAAAAGGGGAGAGGACAGACAGACAGAGAGACAGTCAGACAGAGATGAAGGCAGAGATACAGACATACAGACAATGAGACAGAGGGACAGACATGCAGAGGGACAGACATACAGAGACAGACAGAAGAAGTGAAATTAAAAGGGTGAATGGACACCTTCTCTCAACACACACACACACACACAACACACACACACACACACACACACACACACACACAAGGGCAGACAGACAGAAGACCAGGATAAACAGACCTACAACTTTGAAATAAATTTGAAATTCTCATTACATGGTTCTTCTCTGTAATTATATATAATCCGAAAAAAGCACACATTGGAAAAGAAAAAAAAAGACTACATTGGATATGCTGTCACATTTCTCTCCTTCTCCACTTCTTTATGTTTCCATCTGCCTGAACTGCGCCTGCCTATCTTTATGCTTAGCTTCCTTTTATTTATTTTCATTGAAGGAATGAAATTCATTTCCTATTTGCTTGTCTGTATGTTGCTATTTCTTTTTGTCGGTCGGCCTGTTTGTTTATGTACATGTATGCTAAACAGTCGATTCAAAGACAAAATAAAATGTATAAGAGAGAGAGAGAGAGATAGACAGAGAGACAGAGACAGTCAGACAGATAGACAGAGGTCCTTATGACACACTGATCGGGATAGTGATATATGCGTTAGCAGGTCGTGGGTTTGAGTCCCATCATCACATATAAGGCATGTACTTTTCTAGCTATTGCTGACCACTACTCGGAGCTAATGGCACAAAGGGCTCAGTGGGAAGAATGGAGACAAACGGTTCAGCAACAGCCATCAAATCTGAGCTTCTCTGGGTGGGCGACGAAACGAGTGTAGGTGTGGAAGGTTGTGGTAGGCCTGGAATAAGCGCCATGAGACTAGCAGCACTGACACGTCACAGATGTAGCAGCAACAAAACTAGAGCTTAATGAAAGAAACTCGGGAATCACAAAGGAAAAGGAACCAAGTAAGAAAATAGTACATACGTGAAAGAGAGAAAACAGCCCTCTCCACCCCCCCCCCCCCCCCCCCCCCTCTATGTATTTCAAAAAGTTCAAGAAAATGGAGAAAAAAAAAACTTAGATACACACAAAATTAAAGTAAAAGAAAGAAGCCAAGAAGTACCAACAAAAAGAAAGAAAGAAAGAAAACGATACCTGTTTATGTAAAAACAAACAAACAAAAAATACCCATGCAACCCTCTC
>CM054153.1:6770974-6785974 GCA_028751875.1 Rapana venosa | reverse complement strand
CACTGGCGTTCTCTCTCTCTCTCTCTCTCTCTCTCTCTCTCTCTCTCTCTCTCTCTCTCTCTCTCTCTCTCTCTCTCTCCCTCCCTCCCTCCCTCCCTCCCTCCATCGCCCTGCCCCAGTCTATGTTACAGAAAATCGAAGGAGAAGAAAACGAAGAAAGATAAAAAGGGAAATAAAAGGTACAAAGATAAAACTCCCACAGAAAACCAAAACTAAGAACAAGAAACAGACACAAGAACAGCGGCAATAAACAGAACCATAAAGAATCCCCACATAATAAAGGAAAGAAACAAACAAGCAGAGAAAACGTCCAAGGAAAGAAAGGGAAATAATTGTCCCAAACAGACAATTTCTCCATGACAAACGTCCAGGCCAAACCTTTCAAATGTCAGTGAAACCCCTTATTATGAGCAGATCTCTAAGAAAAAAAAGTTTAGGGTGTATTCCGGAAAGAAGGGGAAGTTAGGGACGTGGGGCGGGGGTAGAAAGTGACGATAGAGAGGGCAGCTTTGTTTCATCCTCTCATAACGGTCTGTTTTTCCCGAAATCATATCTGATTATGAAAATTAGTTCAGGGATCAAAACAAAAACAAAAAGACGTAGCCATACTGAACAGATTTTACGTTCTTTTCTTTTTCTGCTTGTTTCAAATACGCACGAACAGACACACAGACACACACCACTGGTGCGTGCACACTCTCTCTCTCCTATCTGTTTCTCTGCCTCTCCCCCCCCCCCCCTCCCCTCACACACCCTGTGTCAGGCTCTTTGTTAGAGTGAAAAAAGAGCAGAAAAATAAAGGGGGAAAAGAATAGGAAAAAGAAAAAATAGAAAAGAATGAGAGCACAGACTCAATTAAAAAAAAAATTAACAGACAAGAGAAAAGCAACAATAAGCAGAACCATAAAGAATCAACAAAAAGAATGAAACAAATGAAGACGACAATCAAAAGTGAGAACAGAAGAAAAGGGAAGTAACTGTCAAATAAAACAGACAATTCCTCTTTACAGGTTTCTAAGTCACCCAGAGGTCTGTAAAACCTTTTATTATGGACAGTCCTCTAGGAAAAAAGTTTAGGATGTATTCTGGGACGAAGAGGGGGGGGGGGGGGGGGGGGGGGGGGCAGAAGGGGCGTATGATTAACATCAGAGAGGGTTACTTCGTTTCATCCCCTTATTAAGGGCTGTTTTCCCTGAAATTATATCCGATTAGGAAAATCAATTCCCTGTTCAAAACAACTGAACGTGATGACACCCAACAGGTTGTCCTCCCTTTTTTTCTTGTTGTCTGTAAACGCACACACGCAGGCACGCACGCGCGCACACACACACACACACACTCACACACACAGAGAGAAGAGGAGAGAGAGAGAAAGAGAGAAAGAGAGAAGAGAGAGGGGAGAGAGAGAGAGAGAGAGAGGAGAGAGAGAGAGAGAGAGAGAGAGAGAGAGAGAGAGAGGCACATGAACATACAAAGTACTACTCTATCTCTCTCTCTCCAGAAAAAAAACATATCTCTGTCTTCCTCAATTCCTTTCTGTCTGTCAGGATCTCTGCTAGAGAGACACGAAGGAGCAGAAAAGGGGAAGAAATAAAAAAAAGAAAGAAATAAGGGGGGGGGCCAAGAAAAGAAAAAGAGTGAAAGCTCAAGAAAGCAGAGAAGATTAAAAACAATGAACAGATTCGTGAAGAATCAACATAAAAAGGCAGAGTCAAACAAGCAAACACGACAATCAAAACGACGCAGGAAAGACGGGGAACAATCGTCAAAAAAGACACACAATCTTTGAAACTCTTAGCTGTCGGTAAAAGCCCTCATTACAAACTGATCTTCAAAACAAAAAGAAAAGTTTGGGGTGCATTCTGGGAAGAAAAGGGAGGTAGAAGTGGGTGGGTGGGGGATGGGATTGTGAGTGACAGCACAGACAGTAGCTCCGTTTCATCCCCTCATAACAATCTGCTTTTCCCGGAAGTGTGTCTGATTAAAGACATTAGTTCAGAGAAATTCGAAAACAAACAGAATGACGTAGCGACACTAAACTGTTTTACCTCTCTCTCTCTCTCTCTCTCTCTCTCTCTCTCTCTCTCTCTCTCTCTCTCTCTCTCTCTCTCTCTCTCTCTCTCTGTTTTGTGGAGTGTATGTGTGGCTTTCTGTCACACACACACATGGAGGGGGAGGGGGGGCGCAGACAGACGCAGACAAAGGACAGGAGAGAAAAGGGGAGGGGAAAAGAGATATGGAGAGACATTGAGCCATAAAAAAACAGAAAATGACAAAGCCAGCAAAAAAAAAAGATTCGTCAAAGAATGCGTGGAAGAGTGTTATTACTGTGGAAAAAACCATGAATCCTATATGATTTATCCACACTACAGTTACATCGTGGGATTGAAAACAAGTGCATAGCCATAACATCGCCAACGATTTGGTGTAATTACTGAGGGCCAAGCACAATGAAGTTCAATATCGGTTTTCATAAACCCAAGGGAAAATGAAGGGAAATTACGATGGCAGATGGTCTGTCTATATGTTCTTGTTGTCACTGCTGCTCTAGGACCTTCTAATATTCCAGAAACAAACTAAGATTCTGTATATTTGTTTTAGGTTTGGCCTCTAACTGAACTCGACGCCCGCAGATGAAGAGGAAAACAAAAACAAGCAAAGCAAAGCAAGCAAACAAAGAAGCAAATAAAACATCAGCAACAAAAAGCTTAGGACCATAACTTATCGGAAAGTGGGAGATAAATCTGGTCTCTGTATTTAAAAAAGAAAAAATAGAAACAAAGGGGTACGTTTTCTCCTTTTTTTTCTGTGAGAGAGATTTTACCGCGCAAATCGCAGTTAACATTTCTTGAGTTCTAGCTTAAGCAGTGTTTCTTCTTTAATTGCTATTTCTTCATGTCTCGCTCTTGTGGTTTGTTGTGTTGTTGTTGTTGTTGTTGTTGGTGGTTGGTGTGGTGTGGTGGTGGTGGTGGTGGTGGCTGCTGCTGCTGCTGCTGCTGCTGCTGCTGCTGCTGCTGCTGCTTGCTGCTGTTACTACTGCAACTGATTTGTTGTTATTCATGCTGTTCTTGTTGAAAGAGGTAATTGTGCTGATGGCAGTGGTGGTGGTGGTGGCCATCGTCGTTGTTGTTACTGCGTGGTGGTACTGTTGCTACTGTTTCTGGTTTTTGTTGCTGTGTTTTGATGTTGCTGGGTTTGTTTGGGTTTTTTTTGGTCATCCATGCTGTTCTTTAGGTTAACAGAGGTGATGATGATGATGATGATGATGATGATGATGATGATGATGATGATGATGATGATGATGATGATAGTGGTGGTAGTGGTCGTCGTTGCTGTTGCTGTGTAGCTCGTTGCTGTTGATGATGTTTGATCATCTTCATATGCCTGATTTCAAAACGGAAGCTTGTGTGTGTGTGTGTGTGTGTGTGTGCGTGCGTGCGTGCGTGCGTGCGTGCGTGCGTGCGTGCGTGCGTGCGTTGTGGTGATGGAGAGAGAGAGAGAGAGAGAGAGAGAGAGAGAGAGAGAGAGAAGAGAGAGGAGGCAGTATTGAGAGAGAAAAAGAGAGAGACGTAACAGAGAGAAGAGAAGGAGAGGGGAATTTACAGAGAAAGAGGAGAGACTGAGAGAGAGAGAGTCCGCGCGCGCGTGCGTGCGTGCGTGTGTGTGTGTGTGTGTGTGTGTGACAGACACACGCACAAACCGACAGACAGATGGAGACAGAAAGACAGAGAGAGAGAAAGACAGACATACAGACTAAAAGAAGCACGGACAAGCCAACAAATAGAGTAAAGGAAAGAGAACAATACCGGAGGGTTTGTGCAAAACTAATTATCCATGTAAATAGGCACTAATTAGCAGTTCTCCTCCCCCCCCCCCCTTTCCGATTCCTCCACTCTCCTCCAACCGTTAGGGCAATCAGTGTGACAGACAACAAACAAACAGGAACACCGCTCTTTGCCTGTTGTGTCTTGCAGCATTTCATGCTATGATGCACTCTTGTGTACGCGCGCGCGCGCGATGTGTGTGTGTGTGTGTGGTGTGTGTGTGTGTGTGTGTGTGTGTGTGTGTGTGTGTGTGTGTGTGTGTGTGTTGTGTGTGTGTGAATGTGTGTGTGAGTCTGTCTGTCTACTTGTCTGTCTGTCTGTAATGTGTGAGTCTGTCTGTCTACCTGTCTCTCTGTCTGTCTGTATCTGCCTGCCTGCTGCTAGCTCTGCTACTACTACATCTACTCCTCCTTCACTTCCTACTCTTACTGCTGCTGCTGCTGCTGCTGCTGCTGCTGCTGCTGCTGCTGCTGCTGCTGCTGCTGCTGCTGCTTCTGCTGCTTCTGCTGCTATTACTACTCCTTCTCCTCCTCCTCTTCCTCCTCCTACTATTCCTGCTGCTGCTGTTGCTGCTGCTGCTGCTGCTACTACTACTGATGCTGTTTCTGCTGCTACTACTCCTTCTCTTCTTCCTCCTCCTCCTTTCTCCTCTCCTCCTCCTACTACTACTACTGCTGCTGCTGTTGCAAGTGCTGGTGCTGCTGCTACTACTGCTGCTGCTGCTGCTGCTGCTATTCCTACTACTACAACTGTTCCCACTTAACTACTTTTTAACTACTACTCCTAACAAAATCAATCTGTTCTTCTTCCTCGTCCTACTTCTATTCTACCACTACTGTTGTAAAATAAAAGGGGGAAAAAAAAAGAAAAGAAAATATCAATATTTCAAAACAGGCTCAAAGCTTTTTTTCCCCATCCCCATGCCACTTCCCCACACCTCCGCACACACATTGTTAAAACCACTTTCTACGGAAGGGGGGAGTAAAAAGAAAAGAAAAAAGAAAGAAAGAAAATATAAAGGGGGAAAAAAGACAGGAAAAAGACAAAACAAGAAGAAATGACCAGGAATGTACAGAAAATAACAGGAAGGGAGAAGTGACAATTTATGTTTCTGACAATGAGTGCTTTTTTCAATCGAAGGACAGCTCCATTTTCATGTTACTTTTTTTTACATGTGGGGGGAGTGCTGGGGTGTTTTTCTTTTTTCATTGGGTGCTATTATATGGAAAGTGAGTAATGTTCATTGCTATTTTCGAATTCTTACATGTTATATCTTTACCTCTTGATTATGTGTGTGTGATGTGTGTGTGTGATGTGTGTGTGTGTGTGTTGTGTGTGTGTGTGTGTGTGTTTATATATATATATATACATATATAATATATAATACATATATATATTTGATGTGTGTGTGTGTGTGTGTGTGTGTGTGTGTGTGTGTGTGTGTGTGTGTGTGTGTGTGTTGTGTGTGTGTGTGTGTGTGTGTTGTGTGTGTGTGAGTTGGTGTGTGTGGAGAGAGAGAGAGAGAGAGAGAGAGAGAGAGAGAGGAGACGAGAGAGAGAGAGAGAGAGCTCGAAAAGTAAAGAAGAAAGAAAGAAGAAAAGAAACAAACGAAGAAACAAAGGAAGAAAGGAAAAAAGAAGTCAAAGGAAAAACAACAGATGGTGTGGATAACAGCTAAGGGAACAATTTAGACTGCGACAATCACCTTTGAATGAACAGTCGTGCTCTTTCAGTGGGACGTTCTTAAAACAAGATTCTTATCTTATTTATTCTCTCTCTCTCTCTCTCTCTCTCTCTCTCTCTCTCTCTCTCTCTCTCTCTCTCTCTCTCTCTCTCTCTCTCTCTCTCTCTCTCTCTCTCTCTCTCTGAAAAGATTAAGAAAAGAGAAAGAGACAGAACAAAAACAAAAACCTGCAAGATGTGTATGCAAGTGTAAACCATGTCTTGAGTCTTACTGAATCTTTCAAGGAGCCTAACTGGGTGAAAAGTGGAGACAGACAGACAGAGCTTTCAGAAAATAAAGACAATGTAACTTGTCCTACAGTTTCCTGAATAGCCATCTTTTTTCAGTTGTGTGTTATTGAGTTTTGAATATGAAAGTCCTATCTAGAGCTTCTACAAATCTGTGTCTGTACGCAGTTATTTTGAGGATTGTGGAATACGCACCATATGTGGTTTTTTTTATATCCAGTCCCTGTGTGTATGCGGTTTTGTAGATGTTTGTGTCATCCTTTCCCACCAGCACAAACAGTCTACTCTTCTCAAGGTGGACCAGGTTTTAACGTGTGCAACAAGATGTTCTGCGAGCGTTCAAACACAGATCATTGGTTTCTAGTCTAATCCGAAGGACTTTAGGGGGAGTGGAGTCGGAACTGGTGTTAACTCCAGAGGGAAAATCCCCTTGAACCTCAAACAGGCACCACGGCAGGAGGCTTGAATCAGGGCTCGAGCCTGGGCCGACAGATTGCGAGCACAACGCTCTAACCACCAGGCTATCCTGTCCCCACATACAAGCGCATGAGTATGAGAAAGAGTGGAACAGGTTGTTAATGATCAGAAGACTGACAGAGACAGAAAGTGCACGGCGTGGGGAGAAAGTTGGGGCATGATCCTAGCTGGGCAGGAAGGTATAATGAGAGAAGGTAAACCAAAAAAAGTCCCGGTTATAATTAGCTTCGTTCTGTGTCCAAAAAGTTCTGCTGCTTTGGGTTTTGTTTTATCCTTCCTCTTTTACTTTCTCTCCCTCCCTCACATCATCCAACCCTGGTTCGTTAATTTTTTTTTTTTTTTTTTCGCCCTTTGTCTTTATCTTTCTCTCTTATTACATTTCAAGCTTTGGACGTGTTGCTTCTTTTAATTGTGATTTAAAAGTGACAGTGGTGAATAAAGACTGGGGTCTTTGGAGATCTGTCTCTGTGTGTTTCTCTCTGTCTCTGTCTCTCTATTTCTCTCTTTCTCTGTCTTTCTATCTCCCCCCCTCCCCCCCCTCTTCTCTTCTCATCCCTCTAGTTCTCCCTTTAATTTTTTTGTTCTACTCAGTGTGTGTTTGTGTAGCAGAATGAAAGTGTGTGTGCCTGTCTGTCTGTGTGTCTGTGTCGTGTGCATCTATGCATGCCTGAGAGAGAGAGAGAAGAGAGGAGAGGAGAGAGAGAGAGTGTGTGTGTGTGTGTGTGTGTGTGTGTGTGTGTGTGTGTGTGTGTGTGTGTGTGTGTGTGTGTGTGTGTGTGTGTGTGTGTGTGTGTAGGCAGGGGCGGGGGGGAGGGGAGGGATTACAGTTTAATAAATACAGAGGAAGAGACAGAGACAAAGGACAGGGAAAAAACTTTCTGAAGAGAAAGACAGAGGCAGAGAAGCACAGAGACACAGACAGAGAAAGAACCAGTTTGCTCCAAGGAAAAAGAAAAACTCTGACAAAGGAAGGGAAATAATTGACAGGAAGGGAAGGCAATTTATGTCCCTACAATCGCTTCAAATGAACAGCAATGGTTTTTTTCAGTTGGATGTCTGTAGTCTGGGAATATAACATATCTCTCTCTCTCTCTCTCTCTCTCTCTCTCTCTCTCTCTCTCTCTCTCTCTCTCTCTCCTCTCCTCCGCACGCGCAAGCAGGTGTGTGCATAATTATGTACATGCATGTGTGTGTGTGTCCGCTTATTTATGCACGCGTGTGTCTGCCGTGTTTGAGACTTACGGCAAGAAAAGACAGACAACTAGACACACAGACAGAAAAGACAGACAACCAGACAGACAGACAGGCACACAGACAGAGAAACAGAATGCATAGTAAAAAGGACACCTGTGGATAGGGAGGACAGAAGTCTGCTATGGACAGGACGAAAGAGGAGACACATCTTCAGTCAGAATTAGCTTCGTTCTGTCCCTTGCAAGTTTTGACCTACCCCTCCCTTTCTCATTATCTCTTTTTACTTTCTTCTCCTTTTTGAAAAAAATGATAATCCGTTGGTGTTTTTTTCCTGCATTTTTTTTGTCCTCTAAGAAAATATATGTCATCTTTTTAAAACTTATTTCATATTTTGTTTCTGAGAGAAACAAGTTGTTTTTATCAACAAAAAAGGATCGTAACTGAATAGGAAACAAATAGATGACAAGATTTGTGAGGATGGGCTTGGGGGCTGTTGTGAAGCTGCTCTCTCTCCCTCCCTCTCTCTCTCTCTCTCTCTCTCTCTCTCTCTCTCTCTCTCTCTCTCTCTCTCTCTCTACCTCTCTCTCGTTGAATGGAGTTTAATGATGTTTACAGAGTAAGCGGGTGATCAGACCACGCTTCGTACTGTTTACACCCTTACCTCCATACCACAGGTGTACACGCTTATCTTTCTGACACCCTGGCTGAGAGTTGACTCTGGCCTGAACGGGGAAAAAACATGATATGATTGGCTCAGGTAGATTTGCCAATACTTTTACACCAATCAGAATTGATATCTTATGTTTAGATCATTTGCCATGCTAAAGACTCAACGAAGTGCACTCACAGCCACTGACTAGCCTTACAAAACGGACTGGAAAAACCCAAGTCCTTGGAGCAGAGTGATGGTGTTTGATGAGTCGACAGGATGCTGTAACAGGGCGTTAGTGTGAGCTGAAGATCTGTTCTTGACGTCATTGTGCCGTGTCTATGTCTGTCGTCACGGTCAGTAAACTACCCTCTATCCAACGCGACCACCACCACCTCTCGCCCCTCCATTGTTTTGTCTTGCTTCGCTTTGGAGTTTAGAGTTTGCCCGTCTTCTTTCTGGGGGTATAACACGGGATTTATCTCCCGTCTTAACATACGAACAAGCACCCATAAACATTAGATCATTTTTGTACTGTGACAGGTTGGGGTTTTTTCCACTGGACTCTGAGGCCCATCGTTAATACCGATGAAACAATTACTGCAGTGTTTAAACAGATCTTTCGTCAGCTTCTGTGATTAATTCATTCCTTCAAGTGCACTGTCAACAGAAACAACAGTCTAGTTTTTCTCCAACATAACGGGGCTGCTCCCCTCTCATTTGTTTGCTGACATGACACCTTGAGTGCAGATGGTTCAAATGCCGTTATCATGTGGAACAGGCGTCATGGGGTAACATATTCTGCTGTATTTTCATTCAGTCGAAAAAATAAAGATATTCTCGACAAATAATGATCATATTCTCAGGATTTCTCTCAACTTTCCAATTCTGAATTGGAACACATTTTTATCATCTTGAGCATCTCTTTCAGGAATGAATACCATATAGTTTGGTTTTGTATTTTTACTGCTCGCTCCGAGCAGCCTGTTTTTATTTTTATTTTCTTGTTACCGATTCTTCTTAGAAGTGCACTTTGACATCCACTCACGTTTGCACGACAAAGAGACACAACTGAATGCTGATAAAACTGAAAAAAATTATTCTTGTCAGCAAACACTTCAAAAGAAGACGTATCTTGTCTCTTCCTGGGGTCATACTGAGATTTAGATCATACAGATATTTCTACTTCTGCTTCTTTTGGCAATCCTGAGAGTCTTTTGTGTGCTTTAAAATTCTCTTTCCAGCGTAGAGTCTTCAAAGAATGTTGGAATACACGATAAGCTTCGTAGAATCAATGCTTCTTTTTTCTTTTGCAAATTGTGCAGTATATGAGCAAGCATTGAGGACACTAGATGCACACACACACACACACACACACACACACACACACACACACACACACACGCACGCATGCACGCACGCATGCACGCACGCACGCACGCACGCGCGCGCGCGTGCAGACTGAAAAACGAAGAATGGCAGCGTAAAGATTGATTTCTGTACTTCTTGTCCGCCTGATTAAAACATTGTCTTCCTCATCTCTTTCTGTCAAAGAAATCATTAGAGGGAAATCGCCTGCAAAGTATGCGCATCCACGGAAAAATGGACTCTCTCTCTCTCTCCTCTCTCTCTCTTCTCTCTCTCTCTCTCTCACTCTCTCTCTCTCTTCTCTCTCTCTCGCTTGCTCTCATGCATTATTGTCAGCACCATCATCATCATCATTTAGCGCTGTATAAATTCCATGTATTATTATTATTATTATTATTATCTTCGTCTTCTTTAATTTTCAGCTTAACAGTAATCACGCACAGGAACACACCCCCACCCCCACCCCACACACACAGAGAAACAGACAGACAGAAAGACAGACAGACAGACAGACAGAGAGAAGAAAGAAGAAGAAGAAGAAGAAGAAGAAGAAGAAGAACAACAACAACAACAACAACAACAACAACAACAACAACAACAACAACAACAACAACAACAAGAACAACAACAACATAACAACAAGAGCAACAGCAACAGCAACAACAACGACACAACAATTAAAAAAGCCCAACATGAACACCAACAAAAAGTCACAAAAAGAAAACTGTACAACATAACTGACACTTGTTAGCAAGAACAATAGGAAGACAACATAGGGAAACAGCTGCATGCATGCGTGCGTGTGTGTGTGTGTGTGTGTGTGTGTGTGTGTGTGTGTGTGTGTGTGTGTGTGTGCGTGCGTGCGTGCGTGCGTGCGTGCGTGCGTGCGTGCGTGCGTGCGTGTGTGTGTGTGTGTGTGTGTGTGTGTGTGTGTGTGCGTGTGTGTGTGTGTGTGTGTGTGTAAAACGAAGTGTCGTTTTTCCCCCACACTTCATCTACTCTGAAACGTTCTCAGGAACCCACATGGAAGGAAGCCAGAGAAGTTGTGTTTATAACCCGGGCAAAGTCCTCGCAAAAACCTCTGTGTGTGTGTGTGTGTGTGTGTGTGTGTGTGTGTGTGTGTGTGTGTGTGTGTGTGTGTGTGTGTGGTGTGTGTGTGTGTGTGAGATGAGAGGAGGAGAGAGAGAGTAGTGGTTGTGTGTGTGTGTGTGGTGTGTGTGGTGAGAGAGAGAGAGAGAGAGAGTTGTGTGTGTGTGTGTGTGTGTGTGTGTGTGTGTGTGTGTGTGTGTGTGTGTGTGTGTGTGTGTGTGTGTGTGAGAGAGAGAGAGAGAGAGAGAGAGAGAGAGAATGTGCTTGCGTGCGTGCGTGCGCGCGCGCGCCCATGCGTGCGTGTGTGTAAAAGAACTTCTTTTCCATGGCAGTTCAAATAGTATCAGAAACCAAACTTTTTCCCTACATAATAGACCAGGAACAGAGGTCTGAGTGCTTGTCTTTCAGAAGAAGCTAAAACCTGCTCCCAAAATGCAACGCAAATTTTGAGCACAGGCAATATAGTCATTTTCCGTGGGAAAATAATATTTAAGATATTTTTGGTTTAGTAAGACATATTACATGCATATTGGAAGAAGGTGGAAAGAAGTGGCACTGTTCTTTGGCGATAGCAGCCCAAATTTCACGCGGACAAATCCGACATTACAATAGATGCGGTACAATATCGCGGTCATGGCCATCAGAATCATGGAGAAACAAATACACAGACAAAGTGAGAAGAATGTTCTTCGTTAAAAGAGCTGCACTACTCTTTTGGCGACCAGTTTATCCCGGGGACAGCAGCGCGAATTACAAATGTAGAGTTTCGAAATCTGCCGTGACTAAAAAGGGTATACAAAGCAGTACAGTACAATATAATTAATACACACGTATACAAAATCATTGTCATTAACACCAGAAATATCAAGGCGAAAAAACGGCATAACAACAATCATATCCCACCCTTGTGCGTGCAGAAACAAACACGAGCCAAAATCAGAACAAGATCCAAAGTCTTTTTTTTCTAACAGTAACACACACACACACACACACACACACCACACACACACACACACACACACCACACACACACACACACACACACACACACCAAAACAAGAGAGACGACTACTCCAATAACAGCACTTGGCTGGTCATCTGTACTAACAAAGGCTTGTTAACGAGTATCTCGATTTCTGGAACAACCTCTCTTCCCCCTGACATTATCCATGATTCCACAGTACAACGGGGTACAAAATGAGATTGGCTAACATTATCTCATGCACTTTGCACTTTGGGTCTTCTTCTCACCTCCTCCCCACCTTTTCTATCAACCTCTCTCTCTCTCTCTCTCTCTCTCTCTCTCTCTCTCTCTCTCTCTCTCTCTCTCTCTCTCTCACACACACACACACACACACAACACACACACACACACACACGTGTGTGTGTAGAAAGGTTCTGTCTACAGCCTTGTTGCAGAGCTGGCGGCAGTTTTCAATGGAACTTGCAGCATTTTCTTTCTGACGAGGGCTGTTTGTCTTTACTTCAGTGTCAAAATTGCTCCCTCGAGGTGTGTGTGTGTGTGTGTGTGTGTGTGTGTGTGTGTGTGTGTGTGTGTGTGTGTGTGTGTGTGTGTGTGTGTGTGTGTGTGTGTGTGTATGTGTGTGTGTGTGTGTTTGCAATGTACTATGGAGGACTTTTTTCTCCTCTTTTGCCGTTTTTCTTGAGTTTTCCGCTTTACTTCCCCCCCCCCCCCCCCCCCCCCCCTTGAGTATTTTGTGTGTGTTTTTCTAACTCTTCTTATCCTTCTCTTTTTCTTCATTTTCACCATAGAAGTATCTTCCTCTTCGACTTTTTGACATTGTCATTGTCGTCATCATCATCTGCAACATCTTCTTCTTCTTCTACACTCCTACTTTCTTCTTCTTCTTCTTCTTCTTCTTTTACTTTTTGTCGAGGGCTGTTTGTCTTTCTTCGCTGTGGAAATAGTTGCCTTAAGCGTGTTTTTGCGCTGAAAGCTCCGCGTTCTTGAGGGTGGGGGGGGGGGCGGGGGGATCGTTTTTCTTTTTAGTATGCCGAGTATCCGTGAATGTTTTTCTCTTCTTTACCTTTTTTCCCTTTTCTTTGTCTTTTTTTCATTGTTTTCTTTCAAAGTCTACCTTGTCTTATTCTTATCTCCCCTCCCCCCCCCCCCCCCCCCCCCCATCCCCCCCACTCGTCTTCTTGTTCTTTTCTATATTTAGCGTAACAGTCTTACGCGTTTCTCTACGACATATCGTTGTTATTGTTGTTGCTATTGATCATTATCATCATCATCACCATTATCAATAGTCTTCTTTTGCTGATGGTGGTGTTTTTTGTGGGGGCTTTTTGGGGGGGTTGCATTCATGATGTTTTCGCTTGTTGTTGCTGTTGTTGTAAATAACTGTCATACTCATCATCATCATCATCATCATCATCATCATCAGTCTTTTTTTTGTGGCTTGTTTTCTTCATCTTCTCGTTGCTACTGTTATTGTCGTTTCTGTTGATTTTCTTCTTCTCCTCCTCCTCCTCCTCTTCTTCTTCTTTTCTTGCTTTTATCTTCGTCCTCCTCTTTCCCTCCTCTTTTTACTCCTTTGTTTTTCAAATGCCTCAGAAGAGGAGGCCACTCAACGTCCATTACGTACTGGCTGACAATTTATCTTTCAACAACATTTTCTTCCGCATTCTTCTTTCCTTCCTAAACTGTTTAACTGTTTTCTAGATATTTCAGGACCTCACAAGTGTACGCTTGCCCACAGGCAAGCCACACACATGCACGCACGAGCGCGCGCAGACACACACACTCCCCCCACCCCACCCACTCTCTCTCTCTCTCTCTCCACCCCACCCACTCTCTCTCTCTTTCTCTCTCTCTTTCTTTCTCTCTCCCTCTCTCTCTCTCTCTCTCTCTCTCTCTCTCTCTCTCTCTCTCTCTCTCTCAGTCCTTACTTTAAAGATTTTCATTCTCACTGGACTGTTTCCCTTTTCTTTGATATACTGACTGTATTAGATACAGGAAGGGATCAGATGATACTGATCATGAAGGGAATGTCTTTCCACTTGTTGGAACTGATAGAAAGTGACAGCCCTGATATGGCCTTCGTGGTCGGTGGGGCTAAAAGTAGCTTGGAATGACATGGAATCCTCGCTCCCCATCCCATTTTCACCCAAACCACCCCATCCATCCATCCATCCATCCATTCATATATTTACTCTTTTACACTCACTGACAGTTCCAGAAGCATTGTATACATTTATCGAGATAACCCGACATCAGAAGCATTGTATCGTAATAACCCGACATCAGAAGCATTGTATACATTTATCGAGATAACCCGCCATCAGAAGCATTGTATACATTTATCGAGATAACCCGACATCAGAAGCATTGTATACATTTATCGAGATAACCCGACATCTGAGAGACCTGGATAAGGGCAGAAAACTCTGCCATGACACTAACAACTATGCTTAAGCCCAAAGCAAAAAGGGGGAAAAAAATCTGGGTCACTATGTAATGGGAAGAAACATGACCTCGGGGCAAATGGGGGGGGGGGAGGGGGGGGGGGGGGGGGGGGAGGACACAGATATCAGTTCGTCCCGAGCTGTCTCACACGCAACATAGGCCCTCACTCGAATGCTCGTGGACACGCACGTCCATACGCCATTATACTCATCTTGCCTCCCCCCTCCCATAATCGACACAAACATATACACGCGCGCGCGCGCGCGCACACACACACACACACACACACACACACACACACACACAGAGGAGAGAGACTGATTGATAATCTATTCCCAAGGGTTACAGATAAGCATTGACATACTAGAACGAGAGAGGGAGGGGGGAATAGAGAGAGAGAAATAAGGAGAAAGACGGAACACACAGAGAGAAATTGTGTGTGGGAGAGAGAGAGAGAGAGAGAGAGAGAGAGAGAGAGAGAGAGAGAGAGAGAGAGAGAGAAGAGAGAGAGAGAGAGAGAGAGAGAGAGAGAGAGAGAGAGAGAAGGGCACGCGCGCACACATAAATGATGCTGGCAAAATAACAGAGAAAGTTTGTTGACAAAGGATGTCTGCAGCCGATCATCAACACCGCATGCGATGTGACATACAGGACAGGTAAGAAATCATCACATATTCTGACAGATAGTCATTCCCTTTCGACTTCTGAGATGCTTTTCTTCAACAAGGGTTGGGGAAGAAGAGGAAGAAGCAGTGACAGGCATAGTCAGAGAGACCAAGCATGACCAAAGGCAGACGATGCAGACAGAAAAACAGGACAGAGAGGGGCTAGCTCTTATTGACAGAGGACGTCTGCTGTAGATGACCAACAGCACAGTCATGCAATGTGAGGTGATGAACAGGTATAGAACGATGGCATGCTCTGACAGGTAATCATTCCTGCCCAATAATGAGGGGGTTTTTTCAGCGTGGACGGGGGAGAAAGGGGAAGAGGTACAG
>CM054153.1:6753474-6763474 GCA_028751875.1 Rapana venosa | reverse complement strand
TGTTGCTCGTGCTGTTCACAAGTACTTTACTTTTCTCTGAGCTCACCTCCATCCCATATGTTCCAGCTCTGTTCTCAAGTCTGGTCGTAAGATCTTGCAGTTCTGTGTTACTTCCGCCTATGAGGTCAATGTCATCGGCAAACCGCAAGTTGTTGAGGGGTCTGCCGCCAATGGAGATGGTAGAGTGGAAGTCATGGAGGGTCTCTCTCATAATGTTTTCCAAGAACAGATTAAAAAGGACGGGAGATAACAGGCATCCTTGTCGGACCCCAACTGTGGTTTTGAAGTAGTCTCCGACCTGATTGTTCAGAAGGACTGCACTGCTTGCGGTGTTGTATAGTGCTTGAATGGTTTGCACTAGTCCTTCTTCAATACCAAACATTCTGAGGACCTGCCACAGGCCTTCGTGCCATACTCTGTCGAAAGCCTTCTTGAATTCGATGAAGTTGTGGAACAGGTCTCTCTGATGTTGAAGATGTTTTTCCATCATGATGTGGCAGTTAAAAATCTGTTCGATTGTGCTCCTGCCTGCCTTGAACCCAGCTTGTTCCTCTGCAAGGTGTTCTTCTGCCTCCTTTAGTCGATTCAAAATAACTTTGAGCATGATCTTGCTGGCGTGGCTGATGAGGCTGATTGTTCTATAGTTTTGGCATTGGCGTAAATTCCCCTTCTTGGGCAGGGGTATGATGAGTGATTGTGTCCATTCTGTTGGCCACTGTTTTGTCTCCCAAATCTTCTGACAGATAGCTGTAACATATGTGATGACTGTTTCGCCACCATGCTTGAGCAGCTCTGCTGGTATGTTGTCTGCTCCTGGGACTTTCCTACTGGTAAGCTGCGGATGGCTTCTTCCACTTCTTCCCTCAGTATAGGTAATGGCGAGGGTGCTCTTGATGTTGCTGCTTTCTCTTCTATTATGCTCTTGTCAGGTTGTATTGGGTAGTTGTACAGTTCTTGACAATACTCAGACCACCTGTTCAATGCAGCTGAGCTTTCTGTGAGGAGGTTTCCGGAGCTGTCTTCAATGACTGATGATTTGGTTTGAAGTGGTTTTGTGAGTTTCTTCAGGGTGTCGTATGCCTTTTTAATGTTGCCCACTTTCAATGTGATGAGATCGAAAAAAGCATGAAAGTGGGCACTCTGTAAATCGTGTCCGTAAAGTTGATGGTGCTCAAAATGTTGTCCCAGTCTTTCCAATGAGCCTACAACAATATCTTTCGGGATAAAGAGCCGGTCGATGACTCCCCCCCCCCCCCACCCCCACCCCACCCCCCGAAAAAAAATCCACAAATAGCCCTAAGACTCTTATGGGATTGGGATAGACGACTGTCCAGTCTAGAACCCAACATGCTAACCACAGCACCACACTGGCTGGTTCAAAAACCGTTATTTAAACACACAACAACAACAACAACAAACAAACAAACAAACCCCAAAACAAAAGCACTTTAATGAGAAACGATAAGACGAAAACAAACAAAAATATAAAAAGTATGGACGAAAAACATAAAAGAACAAATGTAAGAAAAATAAAAGAAAGTAAGTGAAATACGTAGATAAATACATAATAAATAACAAATAGATAAACAAATAAATAATCAAGGCAGAGAAGAGAGACATAAAGAATTTTTTTTTAAACAACACCACCCCTCCCCCCCCGCCCCCTCCACCCCTCCGACACTCCCCACCCCCACCCCGCCCCTACCCAACTGACCTTTCCCTCTCACAAGACTATCACAGAGGAGGAAGGCATCAAAAGCGGCCTGCTGCAATAAAGGTAAATGTCTCTGTGGGAAGATGAATGATAGATACCCTTTCCTGAACATCACCTGCCAAAACTTCTAAAGCCCAGCTCAGAGTATATATATATATACACATAGTTTTATTACGCAGTGATCAGTTTCTAAACGCGCGTGCTCTCTCTCTCTCTCTCTCTCTCTCTCTCTCTCTCTCTCTCTCTCTCTCTCTCTCTCTCTCTCTCTCTCTCTCTCTCTCTCTTTCTCTCTCTCTCTCTCTCTCTCTCTCTGTCTCTGTCTCTCTCTGTCTCTCCTCCCCCACCCCACCCCCACCCCAATGCTTTTTCCTCCCATATCTCTTTTTTTTCTTCCTTTCATTTCGGGCTCCTCACTCAATCCTTGTCTCAAGACACCCCCTGCATGTGGCTTAAGTGTTCGTCTGTGATCTTAAAGGTAACGGTATTCGTTCAAAATTACTGATTCTGCTCCTTCTATTTCTGCTGCTGTTATCATTACTGTTTCTACAGCTGCTACTACCACTAAAACTGTTGATATCACTGTTATGACCATTACCATTGGCTGCAATCAGCAATACCGTTATTCTTCACACTGCTACTGCTGTCACTGCTTCTGTTTTTGTGTTATTATTATTATTATTATCATTATTATTATTATTATTATTATTGTTGTTGTTGTTGTTGTTGTTGTTGTATATTATCATTGTTGTTGTTGCTATTATTTTACTATTACTTTTTTTTTCTTTCTTTTAAATTCATTGTAGACTTTAAATTGTTTGTTTTACAGGTATACAAAAACAAAATTACTATTACAACTCTTGCTGTTATTGATGTTGTTATGATCATTGTTACTAATGTGATAATTATCATTTTTATTACAACACTAACAAGTTATAGCAACAGCTACAGCAAACATACAGCAACAGCGTCAGCAGCAGAACTCCAATAACACAACTAACTAACCAGAAGAGTAACTTGAGAAAACTTAAAAGCAAAGTCAGGTTATCGACAGCATCGTATGTCTTCCTATAGACAAGTTTCAAGACAGCAGAAGATCACACGTCACAGCCTCTATAACAGCCGACGGGAAAGTCTTTACGTAGGCAATACAATATTTCATACGGTTGATGACTCCGGCTCCATTAATGTCTGAGACACCAAGGCGAACATACATCACAGCCTTGCGCTGCACATTATGAACAATATGATCATCCCCATTAGGATGTATCGCAAGTCCGTCGTTTTCACATCAGCAGACCTAAAGGTTGTGATCCACTATCGCTTCCTTACCTCCTGTACGACAGACTGTGCGTATGTGTTAATACTGACAGTGATGTATCCGTTTGGAATTTCCGTCCTTAGTTTTGATCTGTTTGGTGCAATGTATTTTACCGACATGTCTCACTTTTTCCAATACATTTTTCTGACAATGGTTTACAGTAGTCAATCACCATGTATATTGTCAGTGGCACCTCTCTGCGGGGGATGTTCTAGGTAGGTACAAGTCTAAAATATCATGCAAAATCCCTTTTGTGTGCCATTGACAGTAACACAACACCACCACCCCTTGTCCTCTGTAAATTACCAAAACCTCGATCGTAATTCATGTTTAAATACCATTATGGAATCAAGACTGAGAACTGTTTAGAACTACTTTTTATCAAACAATACCTTGCCCTGTGCTGGTGTTTACCATTCAGTACTGTTCGAGACACTTAATCAAATCTCTGATTTCCATGAACTATGGCGCCCGAGGTCAGGAGAGCAGATAAACAACATGAATGAATGACATGTGGGAAAACAGTAATCATTTGCTAATCATTCACCTTCCCTGTTTATTATCTGCTGTTCTCTCTCTCTCAGCTGGTAAAGATCAAAATACAAGGTACAACGGGAGAGAATAACGTGTAGGCTTTGAGAAAACAATAATCTCTTTCTACCTACAACCATCCCTGCTTTTTCCCTGCTGCTCTGCAGAAGCAGCCAAAGACCAGACTCACACACCTTAAGACGCCGACACCGACCAGACTGTCTCACTCACCTGTCATAAATAAATGTACAGCCGGGAACTCTGCCCTTAACGTTAGCGTGACTCAATAAACCACGCAAAGCTCTGTAATCAAGTGTCAGGGGCGATAGCACCACCGGGGACTAGAGGGGGCAGCCATTTTTTCAGGTAATAGCTGGGGCTGGTATGTCGGTCACTATATTAGGATCAGACCGAATCCGTGCCAGAAATATCCGGGACAGGTGGAACTTGTGTGATAACGGAAGAGGTAGGTGAAACACAGAAGGTGGGGGTTCTGTTGAAAGGTGTCTAGACGTGGTACCCTGTTCTTAGCCATAAAATTAAGGAATTAGGCTGTTGTTATTGAGGGTTTTGACGATGATAATGATGTTGTTTTTCTCCACCCCATCTCCTTCATCATGATATTCATCATTGATAGCATCCCTTGCTGTTATTCTATTTCTTCTGTTTCCGCCTCGCCTCCTCCCTTCCTCCTCTCTCGTTTCTTCTCCCCGTCTTATTTCTTCTTCTTGCAGCCAAATGATTAATTTGGCCTTATTTTCAGACGGTTTCATTTTCTTAGCAATACCAGACCGTGTTACGCACTCGCGGTATTATTGTTTTGATGACAGCTTAAGGGCTCAGATTATGTGAAATAGTATTCATATTTCCCCTTTGTTTTTTGTTTTCTTCTTTTTTCTGCTTCTGCTGCTCTTCCTACTCATTCCTCTTTTACCTCGTTTTTCTGCAGCTGCTGCTTCTGTTACTCCCCCCCCCCCCCCCCCCCCCCCCCCCCCCACTTCCTCTTTCTTTTCTCTTCTCTTCTTCCTTTTTTCTCTATTGGTGTCTTCCTATCAAGGATTGTAAAACATTGTCATCATGGTGCTAATAATGCTAGTCTGTTAAAGGATTGTAAAACATTGTAATCATGGGGCTAATAATGCTAGAGTCTGTTAAAAGATTGTAAAACATTGTAATCATGGAGCTAATAATGCTAGAGTCTATTAAAGGATTTTATAACGTTGTAATCACGGTGCTATAATGCTAGAGTCTGTTAAAGGATTGTAAAACATTGTAACCATGGTGCTAATGATG
Source organism: Rapana venosa (assembly GCA_028751875.1). Lineage (NCBI taxonomy): Eukaryota > Metazoa > Mollusca > Gastropoda > Neogastropoda > Muricidae > Rapana > Rapana venosa. Next base: position 6,758,618 of record CM054153.1, on the reverse strand, counting down.
CTAGAGTCTGTTAAAGGATTGTAAAACATTGTAATCGTGGTGCTAATGATGCTAGAGTCTATGTCTATTCTGACGATAAGCGATTGGTGTGATTTTTTTTTATGCCGCTGTTGTTGTTGTTTTTGATGTGGCAACATTACCGATTTAGTTTTGGTAAGTTGATTTCCACTGTTACTGTTATTGTTGCTGCTGTTTTATCCCTTTTGGTGTGGCAATTATAGTGATTATTTTCGGGTGGGGGCGGGGGAGATAAATTGAATGCTGCTGCTGTTCTGTAGTTGTTGTTGTGTTTGTTATTGTTTCGTTGTTTATGATGTGGCAACTTTACTACCAATTTGCGTTTGGTGAGTTGACTGCTGCTTTTACTGCTGCTCGTGTTGTTGTGTTTTTTACTGAGTTGATGTGCACAGTTTCCACTGTCATAGTCATTGCCATGGAACTTCTTGAACAATGCAGACGTTCTGTTATTATGTAGTTTTTTTGTACGAGATTTTCAGATCCTACCTTCTTTGAACATGATCACCTGTTTAGTGCATACCACCACACACACACACACACACACACACACACACACACACACACACACAAGCATACTCTTTTTCATGTGTGTGTGTGTGTGTGTGTGTGTGTGTGTGTGTGTGTGTGTGTGTGTGTGTGTGTGTGTGTGTGTGTGTTGTGTGTGTGTGTGTGTAACTTTTTATGCGGAGAGACGCGCAGGCACTGACAGACTCACTGACAGAAACAAGGGATTGCCTAAAATAGTAGCGAGGATAAAGCATTCTTACATTTCCACACCCCACACACCACCCCTTCCCAAACCCCCTGTTTTCTCCATTCTCACGGTGAAGCCCATCTACCCTCTCTGCCCCCATACATCTGTCGTTATACATTTGACAAACCTGAATCCACAAAGAAAATTTCCAAAAGCAGGAGAGAAGTGTGTGATAAATACCGATTAGAAGATACATAAGATACAGGTTCACATGAATACAAAATCAAATGAATTCTACAAAAAAGAAAACTGTAAAAAGAAACGCAAAAAGAATGAACAAAAAACAGTAATAAAAAAGAAAGACTACATAAAATAAAGTTCATTTATAAAACGCAATTCAGCAAAATAAATGGAAAGCAAAAACAAAATGAAATAAAATAGAAATAAGATATCTGATTTTTTTTAAAGCTGAAAATAAATGGAAGAATACTCAAAGGAGCTAGCATGGCGTAGATAGGATACAAATGAAGTGATATGTGTCACAATGCTGAAGTAGAAAAGAAATAAACTCACACTACATCACTACATCTAGTGGAATGAAACAAGACAAGGCATGTACAAAACCCCCTGATAAATAGAAGATTTTAAATCTCATTTGTCATGCTAAACTTTCAGTTGCCATAGAATGAGAAATGTTTGCGTTAGTGCGAGTGTGTGTGCATTTTTAGTGCATGTGTCTGTTGTCTGTCTGTCTGTCCGCATGTGTGTCTGTGTGTGTGTGTGTAATTGTGTCTGTATGTCTATGTGGGTGTGTTTTTCTTTCTATGTACATCTTCTTTTCCATCATTTAAGACAGCTTTTGTCGTAGTCTTCAGTATCACTCTTCCCGTTTTCTTCTTCTTTTTGGGATGTTTCTTTCTTTCTTTTCATATTTGTATTTCCTTTTATTTCTTTTTGAATCCCCCCACCCCACCCAAATGTTTTTCTTCATCTTTTTTTTTTTAACGCTCCGGGATTTGTTTCTTTCTTCCTGTTCATGTCTTTTTCCTTTTTCTTCTTTCTCTTCCTGACTCCCTCTTCTTTTTCAAACAATCTTTCTTTCTGTATCTTTTCTTTCTTTCTTTCTCTTTTTGCCCGCTTATCTTCTTGTTCTTCTTTTGCTCATTATTATGTTCTTTCGCTTCTAAATATTCGTTTTATGTCATATCATGTTTCGTTTTCCTCTCTCTTCTTCTTCCTTCCGCTTCTTTTGTTCTATTTTTTGTCAGTTTCCTTCTTTTTACCCTTTTTCTTCGAAAGTTCCATTTTTCTTCCTCTTCCTCTTCTTCTCTTCACTTTCTGTTCTTGTCTCCTCTTTCTTAAGTTTCTTCATCCTCATCTGTTCCCTTTTCTTCAATCTCTCGTGCGAGGGCTTGAGCCGTTTCGATTTGATTTAATTCCACTTGGTATTCCTTCTTTTTGCTCTGGTGACAGCGAGTGCAAATTGGCTTCATTGGCAGCTTGAGGCCAGCAACTGTTCCAGACAACTTTGGTATTGGGCATATTCCAACAGGTTTTGTGACATTCAATTCAGTGTAGCCTGTTCAGCCATTGTGTGAACAGCGGATGTGCTCAATTGAAGGTTTTCATTGGGCAGAGAGAGAAAGAGAAATGAGAGGTAGGGAGGCAGAGACAGGAGAGTGAGATTAATCAGTGAACCTGTAGAGAGGAGAGAGGGTGGGTGATGTGAGTGGAGTGAGTGGAGTGAGGTTCTGGTGAAGAGGAGGAGAGGAGAGAGAGAGAGAGAGAGAGTGAGTGAGAGAGAGAGAGAGTGAGTGAGAGAGAGAGAGAGTGAGAGAGAGAATAAGGCAGCTGAAAGTTTTTGCACCCTCACCACACTATGCAGTTGCTTCCCCTACAATGACACCTTCAACATTGGCATTAAGCGAGGGGAAAAACAACTTGGTGGAGAATTGTAGCGAAGCTACGAAATATAAATCATGTCATCCAACAAGTTATGGACAAAATGATCCCTTGTTGAATGCAGAAGAATAGGCTACATCTTTTCATTCTCATGGATCTAGTCGCATGCCACTTGCTCCAGACAGTCCTCTCTCTCTCTCTCTCTCTCTCTCTCTCTCTCTCTCTCTCTCTCTCTCTCATTCCCATACATTTCTAGAGGAAGTGCAGAAACTAGGGGGCTTTTAATGACAGAAAAAGGCCACACTCGCGCGGCTTTTATCCACTGCACTAAAAGGTTTTAGACAAGAGAAAATAGTCATGACAAATTCTGCAGAAAAATACTTTCACGACTGAGAAAACAAAGGAATTCATAGGTAGAAAAACGGGGCTGTGGTTTATGGCTTTGTAGGGTGGCAAGGTGGTTTGTTCAAAAGAGGCACTTATAATTCAACGCAGAGAAATGGAACAAGGGTTGTCTTTCTTTTCTTTGCTTTTTGTTCAATCACAATAGGGTTTAACATCAAAATGGAACACAATTCCACACAAGAAAAAGAAAGAAAGGAAAGGGAAAAAAGAAGAGAAGAAACGGACAAGAAATAGAAAGAATGGAAAGAGAGAAGAAAGAGTGGAAAGAGAAAAAAGAAACAAAAGAAAAGAAACAAATTTAAATCAAGAGAAACTATAAAAATGATAGCAACAATTACGATGATGAGGGGGGAAAATAAACAATGTCATTCATACTTTTTTTTATTACTAGCCACAAAACCACCAAAGCTTCCAATATTGGTAGCATCAGCTCCATTGTTATGCCACTTGAACCTTTATCGACAGAGAAAATAAGCTTATGTCTTTTATGAGGCCGTAAAGAACGAGGCAAATGGAAGAAGAAAGCACTACCTGAGATGAGAGTTAACAAGGTCCGCACAGGCTGGAAAGAAGCGTAAGAGAACACACACTGATGTGCACGCGCTTAACACACACATATCTATACACGCACGCGCTTAACACACACATAAACACACGCGCGCGCGCGCGCCAAACACACACACGTATATACACACACCTCTCCTCTCCACCGTTTCCTCCCCTTCCATCTCTCTCTCTCTCTCTCATCCACCTAATGATAGTCTGTAACCTTTTATGAAAGTTGCCGCAATCTGCTACGACCTATAAACCGTTTATCGAGCGCACAAAGGTAACGTTTCACCGATATCGTCCTTTGCTCTTTCGGTGGTCTCTTAACGGTTATGAGATAGATCAAAAGAGCGCGAAAGCTAACCTGAAAGAAATACACTCATATATAGAGAGAGAGATAGACTGACTAACTGGCAGAGGGACAGACACAACGCCAGACCAGCAGACAGAGAGATAAAGAGACAGAGAAGACGAAGAGGAAGAACAGAAAAAGGAAAGCACAAATCGGATCATATCAATCATGCCTATGATTCAAATCTATTCTTCAACACCTGTGCCATGATGAGGCAGAGAGACATGCAATAAAGAAAAACAAACTAAAGGTGAAAATAAGATGGTGCTAAGTAAAATTATCATGGCCATATATTTAAGATTTCTTTAAAACTCCTGTACAGACAGACAAAAAAGGAACCACAGAGACAGACATAGAGAAGGGCCAGAAGAGACTAGAAAAGAAAAGAAAACGGGTGGAAAGTAAGACAGGTTATGGGTGTAGATTTAAATCTTTACCGCACCTGCGCTTTTGATGAAAAGGCTAAGATCTAACATCAAAACTATCTCTCTCTCTCTCTCTCTCTCTCTCTCTCTCTCTCTCTCTCTCTCTCTCTCTCTCTCTCTCTCTCTCTCCTGTCCTTGCCTTCGATGGTTTCGCTTCCCCTGTGCATGAATCTTATTACTACATACATGTCCGCCTATGGTCATAATTATGAGCATGCGTGAACGACTGTTACCCGAACGTGTGAACGGATACATACATGTGCCTGTCTTTATAATAACTGTCTGTGATTACGTGTATTTATAATGTCTGTGGTCATGTGCATCCAAATGAGTTCGCTAGATTTATAGAGTCAGACAGACAGAGGGACCAGCAGACTGACATACAGACAGACAGGAGGGAGGACAACACAAACAGGGAAACAGAGTACCCTCTGCATCAAAGCCTCATCTTTTTTCCTTTTTCATTTGTCTTCCAGCCTCAGAGTCAGCATCCAAGCGGGAACTGACGTCAGGCCAGTACACCTACCCCTTCCAGTTCCAGTTGCCTAGCAACGTCCCCACCTCCTTCGAAGGTCAACATGGCTACCTTAGATACTGGGTCAAGGTCATCATAGACCGACCTTGGAACCATGACCAGTCAGCAAAGAAAGTGTTCACCCTCATCTGCCCAGTGGATCTGAACAGAGAACCCACCACAGCTGTAAGTCTTCTTCTCTTCTCTCTCTCTCTCTCTCTCTCTCTCTCTCCTCTCTCTCATCTCTCCTCTCTCTCTCTCTCTCTCTCTCTCTCTCTCTATCTC
>CM054153.1:6700974-6748474 GCA_028751875.1 Rapana venosa | reverse complement strand
AATACAACAAGAGAGACGGGTGAGAGGAAGCTAAACTAAAAGTGAAGCTGCCACGGCAGTATTCTCTTCTCGTCTGTTAACTCGTTTCTTTCCAATCTTTCATCCACTCTCATCCCTTCCTCGTTTCGCTTCCATTTCTTGTAGACCATCTTCTGCCAGCGCTGTACCCGACATGACGATAATAATAATAATAAAAAGAAAACCCAAACCAGGCTAATCTATTTTCAACTGTTTCATAAACGACAAACTAAATGAGCAAGGAAAAAATAAACCTTGGAGCAAAAGAGCGTCGATACTTTAAAAGGAAGGAAGGAAGAAAGAAAGGAAGGTAGGAAGGAATACTCAATGAAAGAAAGAAGGAAAGACATAAATAAAGAAGAGAAGAAAAGAAGAAAAAGTAATGGAAGGGGAGAGAGGGATGGAGAGAGAGAAAGAGAGAGAGAGGGGGGGGGGGGGGGAAGAGAAGGATGAAAATAGGTTATAAAAAAAGAGGGGGAAAGGGAAATATGCTTGAAATGTAGGAAAGGAAGGTGAAAAAAGTGTAAGAAAGAAAGAAACTAGTAAACAAATAAAAAGATATGGAAACCAAAATATCAAAAGAAAGGAGTGGGGGAAAAACGGAAAAGGAAAAAAAAAAGGAAGGAAGGAAGGAAGAAAGGAAAAGACAGGACATGACAAGGCATGACAAGCCATGACAAGAAGAAAGAATGAGCTCTATGTTAATCTTCTCCTTTTCGCTGTGCCAATTTTCTGGACTTCTTTTCATCTTTAAAAGGCAAATTTGATATTTATTCTCAATACATCATCCTTGTCATTTTAAGTTGGCATACAAATAGCAATCTTGCACGCAATCTCTCTCTCTCTCTCTCTCTCTCTCTCTCTCTCTCTCTCTCTCTCTCTCTCTCTCTCTCTCTCTCTCTCTCTTTTGTAGAACTGATCATATCTGAGCTTAATTCAAACCGCTAAGAAAATTATCATCGGTATGACATATTCTCAAAATCATATATGCATTAACCCTGTTCTGTGAAGACTCCTGAATTACCTTCATAATATCATAATCACGAGCACAGCTAGAAGAGGCCCCATCTGTCGGCTATTAGTATACTGATACTTTGGGGTGTTTTTAAAATCAGATTTCAGTTTTTCCTGTCAGCAACTACGAAGTGATATAATAACATGGATAGTCTCGGGGGTACTGAATAGGGAAATATTGTTAGTAATACTGATGCTAAGATTGATCTTGCAGGTAACACCAAAATGTGTAACTCGCAAGAGTCGAACTCTTGATCTGATGGCAGCTAAGACCGCGATTTTAAGTCCCCAATGAGGTTCTAGGGAGGGGGAGGTTCCACCTGAAGTTTAATACTGGTACTGATCCAGTTCGTCTTAAAGTCATTTGAACGAGATTACAAAAGTCCTGTGTGCGAACTCTCGCGGAAGATCTAGCGCGCACGTTAAAAATTCCATCCGCTTTAGTAGGTGAGCTATGCCCAATGGCATGGATGACCGGAACATTATTCAGGTATCTGGAGAGGAATGGGCACTTCCAGATTCAACTTGCTTCACAACTGCCGGAAAACCAATGCAGTGTCTCAACGGCTCCTCGGGGAGTAAAGGGAGAAGTCAGGTCAATGTTGGACAGTGCACATACTCTGCTTAGGGTGAAAATAACAGTCACCGCCCATCATTATTATGGACAGAGCTTTAACCAGTTTAACACCTGTAGTACTACTTCTGTTACTACTACTACTAATACTAATACTGCTGCTGCTGCTGCTGCTGCTGCTGCTGCTGCTGCTGCTGCTGCTGCTGCTGCTGCTGCTGCTGCTGCTGCTGCTGTTACTACTACTACCACTACTTCTACTACTATTACGATGACGACGACTCCAACCACCACCACCACGACTACGACTACTACTACTGCTGCTGCTGCTGCTGCTGCTGCTGCTGCTGCTGCTGCTGCTGCTGCTGATGATGATGATGATGATGCTTGCACTACCATAATTATGTACCACCACCACCACCACTACTACAACTACTACAGTCACTAATACTCCTACCACTGCTGCTTGTACTATCACGTCTACTATCATCACCACCACCACCACTGCACTGCCACTAAAACTGCCACCGTAGCGAACTGTTGCAGCGTTTATTTTAAGCAAAAGTTGTTTTGTGAGTACCAGCATGCAGCACTTGTGGTGAGTTAAGTGGAGGACTCATGTTTACAGCCCTCTTCTACACACACAACTGCCACCACTACTGCAGTTCTGTGACTTCTACCAGTATTCTTCTTTGCTTTTAAACAGTTTTTGTTAGGGGCGTAAACAATACCGTGTGTGTGTGTGTGTGTGTGTGTGTGTGTGTGTGTGTGGCGGAGGATAGGGGGAGGGGAGGAAGAAGGTCAGGGGCAAGTGTGTGTGTGTGTTTTCACTGACTGTGTGGTATATACCGCTGTGTGCGACAAACAAACAGATAAACAGACAGACTGAGACAAGTAGTAAGTAGGTAAAGCTGCATACATAATCATCACTCAAACAAACCTCACCATCACCACCACCATCACCACCACCATCATCACCATCATCAGCATCAGCATCAGCTGCAGTAGCGCTGATATGATGACAATGATGAGGACGAAGACTCAATAACGCTGGTAATGATGCCAAATTATCATCCAAATCGCCACCATAATTAACATAGTCATCAAAACTACTACAAAATCTCTCCTCTAGTTTTAATTAAAGTGTACTCGAAGCACTATTCATTCAAGACAAAACGTCACTGGGAAACCGTTCTTTCATCGCCACAAGCTGAGCACCCGCCCTCCCTTGCTCCATTCTTTCTCCACTTCATAACAATAACGCTGACAAGTTGGCAGACGCTTTTAAAGTGCCAAAAACTTGCAGTCATGTGGCGCCGAGAGCCGCAATAAAACTTTACAAACTTCGAGGGGTGGTAGTAATTGTGTTCACGTTTAAACGTTTCTAATTAAGCGTAACTGTCGATTTAGAAGGGTGGCTAGAATAACTGGCTGCCATTCCTGTGGTCCATGGACTCACAGGTTCCAATCTAGGAAGCGGAGCCTGGTGAATGGAGGGTGGGGATGTTTATGATAACCTGGGTGGCTTATTGCGACGACGGATGCGTGTGCGTTCTTCAGTGTAATGCCTGTTCACATAAGTGATTTTAGACAAAATATGTGTGCGTGCGTGCATGTGTATATGTTTGTGTTGCGTCTGGTGTGTGTGTGTGTGTGCGCGCGCGCGCGCGCGCGCTCGTGCGTGCGTGCGTTCCTGAGAGTGTGTATGTGTGTGTGTGCGTGCGTGCGTGCCTGCGTGAGTACGTGCCTGAGTGTGTGTGTGTCTGTGTGCGCAAGCGCATTTGCGTGTATGTGTGAGTACGTGAGTATATTTGCAGTCAAGCCTCTCTCTCTCTCTCTCTCTCTCTCTCTCTCCTCTCACTCTCTCTCTCTCTCTCTCTCTCTCTCTCTCTCTCTCTCTCTCTCTCTCTCTCTCTCTCTCTCTCTCTGTAGTGAATGTTTTCAAGGAAGATTTGGGGATCAAACATAAGCAGTGTAGGGCAAAGAGTGGAAAAGTCATCAATTTCACAGCGGGGCCTCACACACCTTGGCATTTTTGTATCCTTTTTAAATCTCTCTCTCTCTCTCTCTCTCTCTCTCTCTCTCTCTCTCTCTCTCTCTCTCTCTCTCTCTCTCAGCCTCGCTTTATATTTGTGTAAAGCCTTTAGAATAAGAGATATGTTGGTTTCTTAAGTCAATTTTTGTAACTGATTTTTGTTGTTGTTGTGGTTGTTGTTGTACAATATCATTTTGCTGTTGCTTTTTCCTTTTTTCCACACTAAAATACTAAGAATTTTGGCAATCACTTTCATTATCATGTATGGGCCAATGACCTTCTTGTGAATAAATCCTTCGAGTTCGAGTTGTGTGTGTGTGTGTGTGTGTGTGTGTGTGTGTGTGTGTGTGTGTGTGTGTGTGTGTGTGTGTGTGTGTGTGTGTGTGTGTGTGTGCACGCGCGCGTCTTTGCTTGTTAATTACAGTTAGAAAAAAAACATCCCAAGCTATATACAAATAAAATCAACTCTTCACCCTGACGCTGTTTTACAATGTAAGAAGTTCTGAGGTTCTAATTTTCTTTCAACAAATTGGCCAAAGTCTTAAAAGTGGCAAAAAACCCTGGTTTAAAATCAGCCGAATGGTGCAGTGAAAGCTGTGTGTGGTAGGTAATGTTATGTAGACGTTTGAAAATTTATTTACTTAAAAACTTAATGAGGATTGCCTTTGATGTGTCTGCGTCTCTCTCTCTCTCTCTCTCTCTCTCTCTCTCTCTCTCTCTCTCTCTCTCTCTCTCTCTCTCTCTCTCCCTCTCTCTCTCTCTCTCTCTCCCCTCTCTCGCTCTCTCTCTCTCTCTCTCTCTCTCTCTCTCTCTCTCTCTCTCACACAAATACATATACTCACACACACCCAAATACATACACACACGCGCGCGCGCGAGCACTTGCTCTACTCCTTTGCTCAAATTCCTTTATACAAAAAACTCCGAAGTTCAACGTACCTGGTACAGGGTAATGGGTGGGAAAGTCATCAACATTCACAGCAGGACTTCACACACATCAGGATTTTTGCATTACAATAACCTCTCTCTCTCTCTCTCTCCTCCTCCTCCTCCTCTTTTTCTTCCTCCTCCTACAATTAAACTCCTCCCTTCACACGCATACGCGCGCGCGCACGCACGCGCACACATACACACACACACACACAAACCTGGGAGGTCAAAATGAAACTATAATACTCTTGCAACAGCCAAAAACACAAATTTGCTCACGCTCTGCAGCGTAACCGAGTAATAATTTATCTTTTGTCAAAAACACCCAGTAACTAAGGAAAATCACTTCAAGTACTATGCAATGTTTGAAAGGAAATATAGCAAAAGTTATACAACATATCTAGCCACTGATATTCACTTACATTTTTTATCTTTTTTGACTCGCGAATTTTCTGACATCTCTCACTGAAATGGTATCCTAACCTTTCATAACAGCTTAGATTCTGTGAGCCAGAATGTGTGTGTGTGTGTGTGTGTGCGTGCGTGCGTGCGTGCGTGCGTGCGTGCGTGCGTGCGTGTGTGTGTGCGCGCGCGCGCGCGCTCGTTCGTGCGTGCATGCATGCATGCGTGCATACGTAGGTGTGGGTGTGGGTGGGTGTGCGCGTGCGTGCGTGCATGCGTGTGTGTGTGTGCGCGCGCGCGCGCGCACGAGCATGCACTGTTTATGTACTATTTTAAGGTGAAGAGGAATGTCTGTGTGGTCTATGAATGCAACAGAGACTTTGTATTTTTTGTCGGGTTTTTGTTTGCTCCAAAGAGAGTTTAAGAATGGAAAATCGTGCTGCAGAGCAACTTTTTTTTCCTTGCCACTGAAGTACTGATGAAGGTGGATTAGAGTAACTCTTCTGTTTATGACAAAAGTAAGAAAAACCAACAGAGTGAAAACCTGACAGAAAACCTACTAGATTATTGACAATTATGTGGTAAACACATGGTAAATGGTAAACACATAAAAAGAAGTTAGTTAAGGTCTGCGAGGCTTCAATTTTCCACACGACTCATGATGAACTTCAGTGAAAAGATAGGGTGGGGCGAAGAATAGAAAAACAGTGAGAAACACAGAACAAAATAGAAGAAAGAGCAGAATGAAAGAAAGAAGAACAGAAAGAAAAGAGCGAACGAAGGAAAGAAAATGGTGAATTAATGGATGAATGAAACAATGAAACAAACAAATAGTAGAGAGGGTGAGAAGTAGGTAGGAAGACAGGGAGGGAGGGAGGAAGGAAGGAGGGAAGGGAGGAAAGAAAGAAAGAAAGAAAAAAAAGAAAGAAAGAAAGAAGAAGAAAGAAGAAAGAAAGAAAGAAAGAAAGAAAGAAGAGTAAATGATGAAAAGAAGATGGTGAATTAATGGATGAATGAAACAAACAAATAATGGAGACGGTGAGAAGTAGGTAGGAAGACAGAGAGGAAAGAAAGAAAGAAAGAAAGACAGACAGACAGACAGAAAGAAAGAAAGATGGAAAGAATAGAACGAAAAAGAAAGAGCAGAAAGACCGAGAAGAAGGTACAGAGGAAGTAAGGGAAGTGGGAAGATTTTTTTTAAAATGGAGAGACAGACAGACAGACACAGACAGACAAACAGAAAAAAAAGGAGAAAGAGGGGGACACGAGGAAGGAAAAAATAACAAAAGAAAGAAAGAATAACGGGGTGAAAAATACACAAAGAAATATTTTTCAAACATTCATAGTATAACTTGATATCACACACACAACACACGCACACACACACACACACACACACACACACACACACACAACACACACACACACACAGCATACAAGACAAGACAATAACTGAATATCATCTCCAGAAAAGACAAAACAACACGCAAGGAAGCACAAAACCAACAAGAAAACATTACTTGCACTTACCTCACATTCCAGCCTTGACTGTAGCTGTGCTGGACAATTCTGCAGAACTTGAGGTGGCAGGACGTTCTAAAAGTGTCCGGTTTTTTCTTCATACTCCGAATTGACGTGACCCGCGTGTCGTCAGAAACTGCACATATCATATTGCTAATCAATTTATGGACATTATTCACGAACAAATTTTTTAAACAGTCGTTTGCTGTTTTAGAAGAATAGCACCCATCCAGAACCTGAGCTGTCTGAGGTTCGAATTCCTTTGATTCTTTTTCAGTCATATTTTTCCTCCATCCAGGAGATCATGAATGGTGGCCTAGGTTCTAGTCTTTTGGATGAAATCATAAACAAAGGTCCTAAATGCAGGGCGTATTTTATGCACTTCACAGAATCCATGGCAAAAACGCTATCCCTTTAGCAGAGGTCCTGAGTGCAGTGCATACTTTGTGTAGTTCAAAGAATCCTTCCGGGGTAGGGGGGGGGGGGGGGATTTTTTCTGGCAATATTCTTAAGGAAACGTTACTTTCGTTTGGAAATGAATACGAACAGACAGAAGAAAATAAAATAAAGAGTGGCGCCCAACAGCTGTGACGGGCTTCCCCAGAACAGCTACACGAATTTTGTGCCAAGAAATATGCCTTGACGACAGATGCTATATGCCACAATACAATAGTATACAGTACATTTACATTGCAATAAATACAATGCAATATAATACAATGCAGTAGAATGCTTACAATACAATAAAAACAATGCATTACAATATAATACAATACAGTACAACAGTTATGATACAATAAAAACAATGTATTACATTACACTGCAATGCAGCACTATACCAAACGTTATGATCTATTGCAATTCCATAGATAGATTAGAAAATTAATACAACTTTTTTATCTCAAAAAAGGACTTATGGCAGTTGCATTAACATGTAACAATGAAAACATCACTAAAAACAAAGACTACATTACACACATACCAATTATTACAAAACTGACGCAGGAATGGATATCTAACATAAACATTAGCTGACAGCAATCAAATACATAGAACAAACACATGTTTCTAATAAATAAATGTGCTCGCTCTCTCTCTCTCTCTCTCTCTCTCTCTCTCTCTCTCTCTCTCTCTCTCTCTCTCTCTCTCTCTCCGTCTCTAAAGTTATTCCTTAAATTGTTTGATGCGCAGGTACAACCTATTGCACAGTATGGCTCTGAACTATGGGGGTTAAGTAATGCAGCTAGTCATTGTGAGTCATTGCACTTGTATGCTTTAAAGAGGTTTTTATGTGTTGATAGGCGAACTCCTAATGATTTTGTGTATGGTGAGACTAATAGATACCCAATTTACATAAACTCTGCTGTACAAACCATACGGTATTGGCTTAGAATTTTGCAAATGGAGGAAACAAGAATTCCTTTTAAGGCTTACAGAATGTTGTATGAATTAGATAGAAGAGGAAAAAGCAACTGGGCTACTGATGTACGTGTCTGTCTGTGTAAACATGGCTTTGGTGACGTGTGGTTAAATCAAGGTGTTGGTAGTATAAATGTATTTATTAAAGTTTTCCGTCAACGTTTAATTGATAACATATGGCAAGACTGGGATGACCACATTCAAACTAGTGAGCGATTCAGTCTGTATAGAACATTTTCCAGTTCACATGAATTGAAATTATATTTGACACTTGATATGGATTTACACTTTAAATATATCATGACCAGATTTAGATTAGGTGTGTCTGATTTGGCCACGCATTACTTTAGATACAGAGATGTTAAGGAAAATGACTTGATTTGTCCATTATGTAGAACAGATAAAGAAGATGAAGAGCACTTTGTGCTATGCTGTCCAGCTTATCAAGATATCAGAGAAAAATATATATTGCCTAAATATTATCGACAGCCATGTCTTTTCAAACTAAGTTTGTTATTGTCATCTATTAGACACAAGGACATACAGAATTCGTCTCTTTTCCTGCTTAAAGCATTTAAATTACGAGAAATCGCTAAGTCATAGTCATGCTGTTTTGTTGCAAACCTATGAAAATCAATTTGTTTATTTGTTGTTTTTATAGTTTACATGATGTATGTTTTGTTCACTATCCCCTTCATGAGGGGCCTTGGCCTAATGAATAAATAATCCAAATCCGAATCTCTCTCTCTCTCTCTCTCTCTCTCTCTCTCTCTCTCTCCACACACACACACACACACACACACACACACAGAGATTTTAAAAAATTCTTTTATATCGAGGATAATGGGAGAGAGAGACAGAGAGAGACAGAGACAGAGACAGAGAGAAAGAGAGGTGGGGGAGGGGAGGGTTCCAAGGATGAAAATTTTTGACATGATTATGACCTAGATCCTATACAACATGTTCAATTTTCTCTTTTAACTGGTTCATTATTTTATCATTACATTATTGTTTCATTACAAAATTTTAACAATACTGTACCATGTGCGCCAGTCCTGCTTTCTGAAGATGAGGCAGTGAAAAACGTTGAGGCATTGAAAAGCGTTGAGGCAGTAGTGAAAAACGTTGAGGCATGGCTGACCTTCGGGCTTTTGCTTTTCCCTATTTACGTTGTCCTCTTCTGTCGTCTGGCTCATTCCCTGCTGCGCTGTCCGTCGCTGTAAAAAACCAAAACCAAAACAAAACAGTAAAAACCTGTATAAATGTAACCAAATTAAAGAAAAATAGGAAGGGGTGAGGCTTTGCTTTTAAAGTAAAGTCTGTGGGAAAAGACAGAAACGTCTAAACAAAATGACAAAAAATAAAGTGATATATAAAATAGAATGCAATGAAAGAAAAGAAATATAAGATATGAATGAAAGAAATACATTTGCTTTTTAAGTAATTTTTTGTTAGGAAATATAGAAACGAGTGAACAAAATGACATAACATAAAATTAGATATAAAACAAATGCAATAAAACAAAATGAAAAAAAATATGAATTTAAAAAAATGCATTTGCTTTTATGGTAAATGTCTGTGAGGAAAGAAATGGGTATACAACATGGCATGAAATAAATAAAAAGAAAAATTATTAGAAAACAAATGCAATCATAAAATATCAATAAAATAAATGTATTGCTTTTAAGGTAAATGTATGTACAGAAAACACAGAAATGGGTAGACAAAACGACATAAAAATGAAATATAAAACAAACGCAATAAAACAAAAGTAAAATTAAATATGAATAAAAGAAATACAGTTCCTTTACGGTAGATGTCTGTTGGGAAGATAGAAATGGGTATACAAACTGACATGAAATGAAATAAAATATTAAATGGAATGCAGTAAAATGAAGCGAAATTCGATATCTATAAAGAGAATACACTGCCAGAGGTTTTTCATAAAGGGAGAGAGACCATGTGCCGAGTGTGCAAGTAAAGAAATGCTACTGGAATAGGGAGAGACAAAGAGAATAGCAGCCTCACCATCATCTACAACAACAGCAACAATATTTACAGCAATACATCAACAACAACAAACCAAAGAAGAAGACATGATGGAGTGGGGTAGGCTTCATACTAGGGGATTTACCGAGGAATTTATTTGATGAAACACTGTCGGACGCTGCCAAGTGTTTCAGTTTGATATAAAGATTGCTGTTTGGAAGACTGGAGTTTACTGAACAGTCTCTTTTCTGTTTGGAGACGTCGGAGCAATGTTAGTTCTGGTGAGATTAGAGACTGTGTGGGTAAACGTTGTGTGATAAAACGGTTGAAAGGTAGGAAAGGAAAACACGTAAGAGATAGCAATGTCGAAAGGGTTGCTGCCTGATACACTGTCTGAGTGAAATGGATTTTATGAATTATGGTTCGTGTACGGGTGTGTGTGTGTGTGTGTGTGTGTGTGTGTGTGTGTGTGTGTGTGTGTGTGTGTGTGTGTGTGTGTGTGTGTGTAACATGCTTGCATGTGTGCTTGTGTTTTCTTCAGTTTGTCTATTCACATAAGTGATATCAGACAAAAAGCAAAGTTTGATCCTCAAAATACGAACAAGAAAAAAGGGGTAGTAGGGAAAAGGTGATTATTCAAACTTATAAACTTTCAACCAATATTTTTAAAAAGTTATTCATAATAAATTGAACACTGAAAATCTGAAAAATTGAAAACAACTATAAGCACGAGATGTGTGTCTCTTCCTCGCAAACAAGCTACTGATATGTTCGTAAGCACTATAATAAACTACTAATGGGACTCTTCTTCAGAAACAAGGCAATTTCACACAACAATACAAAGTCGCTTAAAATATTGTCCAGAGATTCTCATGTGTAATGGGAAGACACTGTTTCAGAATAGGACATTCAAAAAGAATATGACTGACTGAAATCGTCCCACTGCATGTGCAAAGCACGTTTTAGCATAATTTTGTCTGGAATGCATTTCATTTAAGTCTACTAATTAGATAGATAATGGTGTGTGCGTGTGTGCATACCGGCGTAAGCTGCATGCCAGCGCGCACGTATGAATGTTTGTAACAAACTGACTGCACGCTGAGTCACTAACAACAATTTAGTTGGGTCGCGATGCCTTGCTCCTACTGCAGTACACTTGTATGTATTAAGTAGTGTGCAGAATAATTACCTGTAATGTATGGATTCGATTACATCAACCTACAACTGATACAGTAAGAACGGTGAATTTCGGCTATTCCAATATCAATCAACCAAACATACTGCTGCTTACGACTAAATTGCCTGAGTTCTAATCAAGCTCATCTTCGATGCGTCATCTGTTAAGACTTCACTTCAAAAAGCAGCAGCTTACGTCGTTTCCGTAAGGGATTAAAATTAATTTGAATCAAATGCAGCTTTATAATCTTCAAGTTTATTCCTGCTTATCCCTAGCTACATATCAAACTATTCAATCAACAGTGAAGACTTTTAAGATAAAATTTTAATCAGTTCGACAGATCAATAAATTCTAGCACCT
The DNA here is from genome assembly GCA_028751875.1 of Rapana venosa. NCBI lineage: Eukaryota > Metazoa > Mollusca > Gastropoda > Neogastropoda > Muricidae > Rapana > Rapana venosa. The sequence continues at coordinate 6,737,038 of CM054153.1, read as the reverse complement.
AAGGTGTCTGCACTTCGGTTTTCGCTTAACCAGTTAGCACTGATTATCATTCCAAACCGCATTAAAAATGTATACAAACCGAAATGAAAAAAATAGATATACCTTTTTATGTCTGTAATCTCCTAATATCACATTCTGTGCAAATGAAGTTGTAAATTCAAACGGATTTGCAGAACAGTTTGGTTCCATTGATCTTTTGCCAGCGCGCAGACGACAATTGCTGCGTAACTCCGTTCATAGTTGCGTGGCAATCGTTGAAGTGGTTGCTTCCCTTGAAAGAATTTATCTCTCATCTCGTGTTGTTCATAGTGTGTGTGTGTGTGTGTGTGTGTGTGTGTGTGTGTGTGTGTGTGTGTGTGTGTGTGTGTGTGTGTGTGTGTGTAAAATTAAAATCTGTTAATCTTTTGTGAACGATCCCATGCGTGTGAATGATTTGAATGCAAGCCCTTTGATTTGTTTGCATCACAAGATTCAGTGCTATAAAAATTCAATTTATTATTATTGTTATGCTTCTTTTTTCTTCTTTTTCTTCTTCTTCTTCTGATGATGATGATAATGAGTAGTAGTAGTAGCAGTAGTAGTAGTAGTAGTAGTAGTGTGTGTGTGTAAAATATGCGTTTTTTAATCTCTCTCTCTCTCTCTCTCTCTCTCTCTCTCTCTCTCTCTCTCTCTCTCTCTGTTTTTATATCTCTTACTTTTGGAAAGGAAAGGTGTTACTTTTTAGTACTCGAAATGTGAAAACAAAGATAAGACAGGGGAAAACAATAAAAACAGGGGAACAGAAAACTCGGTAAAAACAACCTAAAAAAAAAAAAAGGAAAGTCAGCCAGAGGTCAACGACCCATAAACAATACCCGAAGTTAACACGTACCACACTTGTTTGGGGATCAATGTCATTCAACCAAAAACAAAACAAGGGGCAAAACGAAAAAAATGTTAAAGCATAGAAAAGATAAACCAAACGAACAAAAGGAATAGAAGACAGAAAAGAAAACGGGACTCAACTGACACTCGTGAAACCCAGCATCACATGTAGGTAACGATCACATAGAAGCGCAAACACAGAGTCAGCTTGTACTAAGTGACTGAAAATAGACTCTTTGGGGGTAAAAGGTCTCAGTTTAGTAACCGACATTTCTGTTAGTGTCTAGAAACATTCAGCAGTTTACACCATGAACGGTTGCTAGTAATGATGTGTTGAATTGTCGATGACATATACCATTCTGAATGCCATCACAGTTTTCAAGAACCAAATACTTCTTGTACAAGTGTGAGAGGGGACAACTCAACTTTTTTTTATTTTTTAGTTGGTTGGCTGGTTTTTGGTTTAGTTTGGATTTGTTTCCCCTTCGTATGAAACACTGACACTTTTTTTTGGTTCTTTTCTTTCTTTATTTTTTGTTTGTTTGGGATTTTTTTTAATGTTGTTTCTTTGCTAGAATGGATTTTTTTCTTCACTTGACGTTTTAACATGTATCCTTTAAAGGAAACCGCTTAATTATTGTAAGAAAACCTCGTTTTGGGCCTCTTGTTTCAAGTGCTGATGGGTGAATATCATATAGATAGATAGATAGATAGATAGATAGATAGATAGATAGATAGATAGATAGATAGATAGAGAGAGAGAGAGAGAGAGAGAGAGAGAGAGAGAGAGAGAGAGAGAGAGAGAGAGAGAGAGAGAGAGAGAGAGAGAGAGAGAATGACAATGACAAATTCTTTTATTTCGAGGATAATGAATAAGCACACATGTGCTTTTTTACATCCAGTCCCCGCCCGTTAGGGATACATCTTAATAATAATAACCCAATACTTATACAGTCTCGCAATAAAAACAAGGGAAATAACCCTTTTCAAAACAGCTCCCCCCAACAACCCTCCCCCCCCCCAAAAGCAAGCAATTAAAAGAAAATCCTAAGAATACCCCACCCCTACCCCCACCCCCCAAAAAACCCTAACCAAAACAAACAAACAAACAAAAGAGAAGGAAAAACCAAACCAACAAAAGATGATAAAAAAGAGAAAAACAGACAAACAACAACAGCAAGAACAAGAGCAACAACAAAGCCAAGAAAAATAACACAACCAAACTTAATAAGTCATAAAGATAAACATCTACACATTGTCAAATGGTATACATACTTGTTACACATAATTATAAGATATTGAAATAGGGCACTCATTAAAACTTAAGTACAGAGGCAAGTCCAATAAAGTATTGAAAATATAAAAATATGAATCCTTCATCAGGATATACTATGACTATAAGCAGGACGATAAAAGGTGAGAGAGAGAGAGACAGAGACAGAGAGTGTGTGTGTGTGTATTTCAGAGATAATATCCAATATATAAATCCCAAAACAGTATGCGATCCCATCAACACTCATTTTAGATTATACTCGTTTCAAATTATATGTCATGATAATGAAATAAATTTAATACCCATACATCCACACAATAAAAACAAGAAACAAATCAAGAAGAAATTAAAAACTATACAGTCGTTTAGGGAGAGAATATGGGTGGGTGAGTGAGTGAGTATGTGTGTGTGTGTGTGTGTGTGTGTGTGTGTGTGTGTGTGTGTGTGTGTGTGTGTTTGAGCGCGCGCGCGCGTGTTGTGTGTGTGTGTGTGTGTGTGTGTGTGTGTGTGTGTGTGTGTGTGTGTGTGTGTGTGTGTGTGTGTGTGTTGTGGTGTGTGTGTGTTTGAGTGTGTGTGTGTGTGTGTGTGTGTGGGGGGGTGTTTCAGGGATAATACTAAATATGTAATACTCACATAGCACACGATCAACACAAACACTTTTTAATTATGTTCATGCAAATTGAATGTCATGGTAATAAAATAAGAGCAATACCCATACACTCTCATAATAAAGAGAGAGAGAGAGAGAGAGAGAGAGAGAGAGAGAGAGAGAGAGAGAGAGAGGAGAGAGAGAGAGAGAGAGAGAGAGAGAGAGAGAGAGAGAAGAGAGAGAGAGAGAGAGAGAGATTGTATCAGTATGTATGTGTTGTTTTACTACATAATGAATTTGCTATTCGTCTAAATTTGCCACGGCTTCTTCATCTTTTTTTCAAACAACGTTATTTTCCCCCCTTCATTCCTCTACCAACCCAACAGAAAAAGAAGAGAACCAACAGAGACACTGACTGACAGACATACCTGGAACCTACACCTGTAAAGGAGCCCCACAGACGTTTGACTGACAGTTGCCACACCTGTCAGCAGCTTCAGATAATGATCAGACACACGCTCCTTTCTGCAATCGGTTTGTACTCGATGCCTACAAACAATACACACAAAGAAAGAGAGAAAGAAAGAAAGAAAAAGAGAAAGAAAGGAAAGAAAGAAAGAAAGAGATAAAAGTTTTTTGTATACGCTGGCAAAAGAACACCTCATGTCTTACTCACAAGTGAATATGTACGCATTCGAGAGTGCGTGTGGACACGCACGCACGCACGAACACACACTGGAAAAGAAGTCCAGAAAAGGGGGGGGGGGGGGGGGGGGTTGCTGGGGGGGAAAAACAGTAAAGTGCTATGGGAATTTAAAAAAACAAAGAAAAAGAAAATGTTCAAGCGTAAAAAAAAAAAGATTTCAAGAAAGAGGAGGACAACAAGAACGCGTGGGAAAAGACTCCAGTTTTTTTCAAAGACAGCAAAGCAGATTCAAGAACCGCTAATTTTTAAAAACCTATTTTTGAACACTTCTCTCAACAGCTGGCATCAAACAACAAATTAGCAACGTTCCTCTTTTCATCCCTGCTGAGTGGTCTGCGCTTTTAAAAACTGTGATGTCATATAGGGCCGGCACACGTCATTAACGGCTCAACACGCCATTCTACGTTAACCTAACGTCACGGAATGAATTGCATCACGTCTGTCGTCATAGGTGGGCTTGTTGGTTAAGGTGAGGGGAGAGGGGGGGGGGGGGGTGCTAGAAGTTAAAGTGTCCTTTTTTTTCCCCCTTGTGACTTTGAAGTGCACTTTGCCTCAGGGAGTGTGTCTGCTAGCGTTCATTATCTTGAAGTGTTGATAAGTTTGATGAGTGTCAATTGAGTGTGTTTCTGGCATTGATTTTGTTTCTGGCATCTGTGTGTGTATCGAGTGTATGTGGGAGGTGGGGAGTGGGTTTCATTCTTTTTTCTTCTTTGTTTGCCTTCCTTTCTCTTCATCTCCTCCTCTTTTTTTCTCTTCCCTTTTAAAAACAAAATTTTCTGTTTGTACTTTAAGGAGAGTATGTCACACACAGAGACAGACACAGACAGAAACACAAAGAGGCAGACTCACAGACAGAGCAGAGCAGAGCAGCGCAGAGACAAAGCAGAAACAGATACAGAGAGACAGACGGACAGGCAGACATACAGAAACAGAAACCTAAACTGTGGTGGTGCCAGTTGCCGAACTGACTGATTGATGACAGACTCGTTGACTGATCGGTTGACTGCTAGCTTGTTTTTGCTTGCTGGGTTTAGTTTTCTGCTCATTTATTGATTTTTTTTTTAAATGATTTTGTTGTTGTTGGTCACTGTGTTCAGTGCAGCGTGCAGTCCCGAAAAGACAAGCGGCTGTGTTGCCTGTGCTGCCGGTCAGGGCCCATAACCGCTGTCTTGGCCCTCAGTCAGCGGGGCTTCGTGCCAGGGGAGACTATTCACATCAATGCCGAAATCGCCAACACCTCTCGCCGCAAAATGGCCGGCTCTTCCGTCGAATTGCTCATGGTGAGGTTTTTCCGGCGTTATCAATGTGTGTGTGTTGTGTGTGTGTGTGTGTGTGTGTGTGTGTGTGTGTGTGTGTGTGTGTGTGTGTGTGTGTGAGAGAGAGAGAGAGAGAGAGAGAGAGAGAGAGAGAGAGAGAGAGAGAGAGAGAGAGAGAGGAGAGAGAGAGAGAGAGGAGAGAGAGAGAGAAAATCGATTAAGAGTTCTAAAGAATAAGGAAAAGTTTTGCTGTCCACATAGACCCTTAAAAACAAAAGCAAAGGAAGCCAAAAGCAAACAAACAAAAAGCACAAAGCCCAAAAACAAAGCAAAAAACGCCAACATTCAGAAGAAGAAATAAAAACATGCTGAACTGAAGCTGAAGAGATTTAGAAGAAAAAAATACTGAAATATATTCTGCATCGCCAGCCGACTGGGAATATTAAGTTTCCCTGAAATCTTAATGTGATTTTCACATTCATAGATGCAAAAACAACTGCAAAAATCCTCCAAATATCCATATTTTCTCAATCCGTTGTTTCTTGCTATTTTCTCATTTTTTGTGCGCATTTTTCATATTTCAGTTCGCCCTCCTCTTTGTGCATTTGCCGTCGTACAATCGCTTATGATGGTTTGTGTACGCAAGTTTCCAACAAAAATAATGTATGAGACAAAAAAGATGACAAGGGTGTTGGGTTTCCCTTTCAGACGGTGATGTACCACACCCCCACCAAGTCACGTGCTATGACGCAACAGGTCATGAAGGTCAAGAGAGGCCCTATCCCTGCAGGAGTGAGTGATGTCTGGGAGGAGGAGAAGATGGTCATCCCCCCTCTCCCTCCCTCCCGCCTCAACGGCTGCAGCATCATCGACATCCAGTACACGCTGGAGGTACACATACACGATCTTGCTGTATTGTGTTGTATCATATTACACGGTAGTATTGTTCTTACAAAGGCTTTAGGATTTTACTTCATTAAATTAATGCTGTTGTTGTTGTTGTTGGATGTTCCCCAGCTTAACACCCTGGAAGTCACTCAGAAAATGCAAGGTGTAACTCATCTCACCTAGGAATCACTGTGAGACCAAAAGTACACGCTGGGTGAGAAGTTTCCGTCTATGGTTGTACCTCGTCATATAGGCAGCCATACTCCGTCTTAAGAGGATTTTCTCTCGTTAAAAGGATAGTATATGTTGCTGATGATATGTTAAGAGCTTGGAGTTTCACCCATGGTGAAGTGGGTTTTTTTGCGTTTTTACCCTCCTTTAAGGTAGCCGCCTTCCGACTTCGGGAAAAAAATGAATTAAAGATAAAACTCAAAGTTTCATTTGCATATTATTTTGAAGGTGATATTATCATCGGGGATACGTGATTGGTGTTCATCTGCACTATTGACTTTTTATGATACCGATTATGATGTTAAAACCGACTCAAGATTATTTTTCCGACTCTGTGTGTGTGCGTGCGTGCGTGCATGCGTGCGTGCGTGCGTGCGTGTGTGGGTGTGTGTGTGTGGGTGTGGGTGTGTGGTGTGTGTGTGTGTGTGTGTGTGTGTGTGTGTTGTGTGTGTGTGTGTGTGTGTGTGTGTGTATGTTGGAGGGATGGAAACTCTCTTCCGTGCAGGTATGCGTGCACATGTATTCATGCACACGCTTTTGCGCGCAAGAATTCCTTTTCCCAACTCCTACAAGCTTGCCACCGATGTAAAAACAAAAAACAACAACAACAAAGGCTCGCTCTGACCAAAACACCTGTGTGTGTGTGTGTGTGTTTTTCTGGGCAGCTAAGAGTGGACCCCGTGGGCCCTGCTTTTGAGCTCAACGTGCCCTTGGAGGTCATTCTGGGCACTGTGCCCCTCAACGCCGTAGTCCAGCGCTACCTGGCTGCCCATCAGATCCCCCCTCCATCCCCTCAGCCTGTGCCACCCTCCCATCCTAACCACCACCCGGGGTACGCTCCGCCTCTTTCAGCCCCCTCGCCGGCGGAGGCCCGATCAGCTTCGCCGTATTTTTTGAGTAAGTTTTTTTGAAAAGTTAGTTATGAACTGAGAAGGGGTTTTCCCCCGAAACTGATGTATTTTTTCAGGCTAAGTAGTCACACACACACACGCGCGCGCACACACACACACACACACACACACACACGAGTATATTATGTGGTGAAGGGGATATGGGTGAGGATGTGTATGTGTATGTGTATGTAAGTGTTTAAATGATACATCAGTTTCCTGTTTATATCCATTTGGTTGTTGTTGTTGTTATTGTTGTTGGTGATGGTGGGGGGGGGGGGGGGGTTCTTGTTTATTTTGCTTTTTGTTTGTTTTGGGTTTAGGGTGGTTTTCTTGGGGAGGGGGAGGGGGTATTTTGGACTCTTTTTCTCGTCTTTTGTTAATTCTATATTGTTCTTCATTTGTCTTGGCTGTTATTCTTGTCCTATGTTAGTTATTGTCGCTGTTGTTGTTGTGTACGTATGTTTGCTTTTGTTTGATTGTTTATTTCCTTGTTGTGGTTGTTCTTGTTGATTCATCTTTTTTTTGTGTGTGTTGTTCAGTTGTTTGTATGGTTGAAGGTTTGTGTGTGTATGTGTGTGTGAGGGGGGGGGGGGGGGGGAGGGAAGCAGTTGGTGTGGTTTTTTAAATTTGTATTCTGTTTTGTCTTCTTCGTTTGTTTTGGTTTGGTGTTTCTTTGTTGCTTGTTTGTTTGTGTTATGAAGGATATTTTTTCAAGATTTTTGAATTATTTGAATTGTATGGTTTAATATTTTTCTGGGTTTTTTGTTTTGTTTTAATTCCACATATGCATATGTTATTGTTTTTCTTGTTTGATTTGTATAGTTTACCATAGATTAGGTTTTTTATTCTATGTCTGCATATACATTATCTTTTTTTTCTCGCTTTTTTTCTTTAGATAGATGGCTTGATGAAAAAAAGCAAATGCACTGGTTATTCAATGTACCATCTGAAAATAAAAGTTTGACTTTGACTTTGACTTTGACAAGCATTTGGAAGTATTGACAATGAGTATGATTATTCAAACCTTCACCCTTCTCGTTTGTGCATGGGATAGAATAATTGTAACCCCTTTTCTACACTTAAAACAGACTTTACAATAATTATAACGCCTTTTTCATTGTCAATCTATCCTTGTTCCAGTGCCCAGGTTTGCCAGCTACGTGTTCGGCCATTCTCGTGCTCAGGACGAGGAGGACGACGAAAACACTCGGGGAGAGAGTCACTTCACCCCCTGCTACGTCTACTACACCTGGCAACCCCAGGAACTTCAGGTCAGGAGGCAACAAGGAGTCCGCTTCACTGCCTGACACGTCCCTCCCTCATGCTGGTGGCTGCGTCTGACGTCGGCTGGTTGGTTGGTTTTCGCCATTGGCCGACAGGTGTTGTTACGGGTCCTCGGTTTGGTCGACTTCCTGCTCGTGAGACTTGAGTTTTGTGAGACGTCACTGCTCTCTGACTGTCGAGAGACAGGTGGAACACTGTAACCTGAAAGGCGCGTGCTTTTTGATCAATGCAGAAATTTCCTACCCATTCTGTGCCAATGACTTTTTGTTTTTTTCATGTGGACAATGTTCACGTTCTGTAAGAGGCTGATGGAAGTTTACCCCAGGATGATGATACTGACGGGCCTATGGCCTGGGTGAGATCAGCACATACAAACGCCCGGAATAGATTCCATGGCATGTAAGACTGACCAATGACGTATGTGGTTGGGATATCTCTATACCACACCGGCACTGAACGGCACTCGGGCAGGTGATGCTGATCCGTGGGCAGGGCTCAAGATTCGGGCTGTGTAACTTCTGACACTGGTCATTTACAGGGAAGACCCAACCGAGGAGACTCTGTGACTGATGTGATTATGGAAACTGCCAGAGTTTGAGAGCTACACGTGAAACTGGCATTTAAAAGTAACAGGCTTGTTAAGACTAGTTTTGTTACAGACCCTGGTTGTTTCATATGCCAACCTTTTGAGAGTTCTGCAATACAGATGCTACTCTTCTGAGATTTGCACAGCAGATGCTAGTCTTGTGAGACTTGTAGAGCAGATCGTAGTCTTCTGTAATTTGCATATTATGAAATATTCACAGCAGATATATGAAATACTTTTTATAAATCTAGCTATTCCAGAACAGAGCATGAGGAAGGTATGTAAAAGTTCTTTATTATTAGAATATTCATTTTGCTGGCACCTGAGATGTTTAGCCTGGGAAAGTGGACATATGAAAGAAACATAGTTGTAAACTGGTCACCTTAGACTGGCACCTGAAACTATCACAAAACCGTAATAATAGTGTGAGACTGGCGTCCAGTCATGATATTGGTGTGTGAAACTGAAAATTATACTGCAGAGACAGACAGAGAGAGAGTGTGTGTGTGTTTTAACAAAAATCATATGTAGATGTAATGAGATTATTCTTAACAGCTGAAAGATCAAATGAAACAAAGGGAGGCAGCTCTATAACAACTTTCCTGGCTTTGAAAAACACGAAGGATAGATAAAAGAAACCAATGTTGAGGTCTGACTGAAACTTTTCTTGGATTCATTGCTGTAAGATCGTTCAGTAAAAATCCATGGCCAGAAACCTTGTTTTAACAAGCAATTTCATCAGAAGCAAAACTCGATTTTAAGTCACAGCGAAACAGAATGGATTTACGATTTAAATGTTTGTTGATGTGTCTCGAGGCTTCATCATCAGCAGCAGCACTGTCATTATCACCATCAGTCTGTCGCCCTAGATGGTGGCTAGGGTGACACAAGGGAGATGGCGGCAGATGTTTCTTTTCCAGGCAAGTTTATTTTCGTCCTTCCGCAGTAGCACTCCCATGTCCAGGCTTAATCAAGATACATGAAAAAGGAGGGAAGGAAACTGAACAGCGTTTCCCATAACCAGCAGCAAGGTCAACAGGTTGTGGCGCAACAACTATTGCTACCTGACAGGAACGTAGTACTGGAACAAGTCAGAGAGATTCATTTGTTCATTTATTCTTCCATTTTGGACACTGTGTATCTCAAAAAGTTGACATTTGATAATGTGTTAGAGGTGAATTTGTTCAAAGATAGTACATATGAATCCATAAGACAATATGCAATGCAGAGAATCGGAATCAAAATCGTCACTATTCACCTCCGTCTGCCCAAGAAAGCTACAAATCCTTTTTCTACTGCGCCACTGTAGCGGCTTCTGCTGCCCGTGCAGTGACAAATTCCACATCTGTTTCTGCTGTGCTCGCTCCTATTATTACTGATATCATTGTCCTTTTATATTCTTTTTTTTTGTTGGAAGGAATCAGATCAAAAAATTATACCGATCTTCAACTTTTTGTTTTTATTTCGACTACTCCAGCACTTCACATTTCCCAGTGCCTGTTTTCAACACCAAAAAATGCTCAACTTTAACGTTCTAACTAATAACAGGAGTGTCTGTATCTCTCTGGAATGGTTGAGGTCTGGTTGAAAGGGACCATGGAACACGCCTCTTACCATGAAGATCTGAAGCAAAATGGATCTTCACAGCATTGTCGCTGTATTCACATCTTCATCATAATCAGAATTACGCCCTTGGACTCGTGCCACTTCTCACAACAATGTCTAGGTTTGAGAAAATATGCAGAAAAATGTGCTTTATGCTCTAGTCCTCTTTTAAGGAAGAGGGAGAGCTATCAAGGCAGATAGGTAGACAGACAGAAAGATACAGCTATAATTAATGAGGGAACTGGCTGAGAGGGAGAGTCTGTGGCATTGCAGATCATTATAATGTAAAACAACTGAGTCCCAGATTTTTATGTTTACTTCTTTTTCTTTTTTCTTTTTTTTTGGGGGGGATAGGTGTATTTGGTTTTTTTAATTTTTAACTGGGAGAAATAGATTGAGTAACAGAAAGTCAGACAGAGAGAGGGGGGGGGGGGGTAAAGGGAGAGGGAGAGAGAGAGAGGCAGAGAGAGAGAGGGAGGGGGAGAGAAAGAGGAAGAGAGAGAGAGGAGAGAGAGAGAGAGGAGAGAGAGGAGGAGAGAGAGAGAGGAGAGAGAGAGAGAGAGAGAGAGAGAGGGATGGAGAGTGAGTGAGAGAGAGAGAGGTATGGAGAGTGAGAGAGAGAGAGAGACCTGGTAAAAATCAGGTTGCTTACATCAATCACAAAAAACAAGACATTTTTTACGTGGCGAACTAGCCACAAAATTGGTGAAGTGTGCCCTAAGCGCCAGACAAAAATAGTCTTGCACCCAAATTTATTACACAGCTACCCATGGTGCCAGCATTTGCACCCACACGCAAAAAGTCTTTACATCTTAGCAAGCTGTAAAGATCTCTGGCCTGATAAAAGTGTCTCCACACTCACACTCTGCAGACCTCGAGCGTTGCTGAAGCAGAGCAGTGAAGAAGCACTTCAAGTGTGCCTCTGCCCCTGCAGCTGTCAGGGGATCTGGTTTGGTTTTTTTGTTCTCTGTAGACCTACATTCAATGTTATTTCTGACTATAGGGCGCCGTGACTTAAAGGGGACATACACTCAAAATGACCAGTTGATTTCTGATAATATTTCTTGAAAAGAAAATTCGCTGTTGGCATTTAAAATTTTGATAAATCCGGGATTTTTTTTAAAATACACTCATGCAAGTTGTCATGTAAGATGATGCCAGTTGTTTGTAACAACGACAGCAACGGCTGAGGGTGTTTTTTACTGATAGTCGTAAGCTGCCATGTCCTTCATTGGACCATCTTTTTCAGTGGATTTAAGGCTGATTGTGTACAACTTTGTGCCTGGTTAGAATTCCAAGTTGCTGTAAAAAGAAATTTATCAAATGAAAGTGCTTCGGAAGTAGCAAATACATTCGCAGTCTGTTGCCTCGGCTCCATGACATGTGATGACTTTTCAATTGTTCCCCATGAGGAAATGTAGGCCTACTGTTGGAAAATAATATGGCATGTTCAGATATCAAACTTTACACTTGACAGTCTATAGACTACCTTACTTGTTGAATCCTCTTATGCTTTACAAATTGGCATTATTATCGGGACGAGCGAGTTTCTGCACTAGTGCCAAAATGAACTATCTCCCTTTTCTTTTTTTTCCCTCAGAAATATGGTGCATTGATAATATCCCTCGCACAATATGGTATTCCACTGAATTCGACCTCCCTGCATAATTAAAGTAACTTTTCTTAAACAGAAGGAGATGAAGCATTCAAACACGGACACTATTCAAAGTTTGATTGAAACAGAGATGACAGGCGTTTAGAGATCAACACCGAGCCACCTCTGTGCACATTGATGAATTTGATGAAACAAAGTCTTCCTCAGACTCGAATGACACAGGGTGGGAAAGAGGGAAGAGAAAAAGTTAAGTTATCTTAATTAAGGGATGGTTGTTTTTTTAAGCTGAAAGATCGTTTGAATCGTGGCTACAACTTTATTTTTGTCCCTCTGTTTTTGGTAAAGCAGTGCTTCTTAAACTCAATGGGTATAATGATATAATGCTCAGAATACGCTTGTGTTCTCATTCGATTCATCACTGTATAATACAGAGAAAACTACAGTTAAGATCAATAAACCGTACGCAGTTTACCTGATGCTTGTATAGCGATGTTGGAGGGAAACAGAGCAGGATAGAACGTCTAGGTAACGTTTCAGGTCTGTGTAGGGATGGGTGTATGCCGATGAATAGAGTGTGTGGTGTTGTGTGTGTGTGTGTGTGTTGTGTGTGTGTGTGTGTGTGTGTGTGTGTGTGTGTGTGTGTGTGTGTGTGTGTGTGTGTGTGTGAGTGAGATATCAAGTGTGTGTGTGTGGTGGTGTGTGTGTGTGTGTGTGTGTGTGTGTGTGTGTGTGTGTGTGTGTGTGTGTGTGTGTGTGTGTGTGTGTGTGTGTGTGTGTGAGATATCAATCTTCTGCAATAATGTGTTGTAAGAATGATAATACTAACACTAATAGTAATAATGATGGTAATGCGTTGGTGAATTACCAAATTTTCTATATGGAAACGAACCCCATACCAATTTTTCATGTAATTCATCTATATTTTTACTTGGTATGCGTGGAAATATCTTCAAATGCAGCTTGCTGTAGGCAAATATTGAAAAAGCTATTGTTTTGACCAACTTTCTTCACTGATAGGTATTGACTCTACTCTGCTTTAACTCGCCTTCACCTATTGTGACATTTAGCCTGTATCAACCATATAACATGTGCAACATCTGTTCATGAGAGTTGATTTTCAATTGATTAATGAATTTTATAATTTAAAAAATTAATGAATATGTGTCTGTATCCTCTGTGCAACACCATTTCAGTTATATGTGAATGAACTGTTTAGTTAAAGATTATACAAGCTAGAGATTTTCTCTATGCGATGTATCACTTCACGGCATTTAACCTTACATAATTATTTTTTCCATGGATTAGTGGCTCACTTTCATTGTAGCATTTTTATTCTGAAAAGTCAGTTTATCCATTCTTTTAGTACAGGTATGTGTCTGGCAAGAACTCAGCCAAAATGAAGACCTAAACAAATACCTATGATGAAATCATAAAAAGTAGAAGATAAAAAGAAACAAACTGAAAAGCATCCATCCAAACTATAAAAAAAATTCCAAAAGTGTTTTTAAAAAAACAACCAAATAAAACAAGCAATCAACAATTAAAAAACTTTGGAACTGTAAAAAAAATTGAAACAGGCAAAACAGCCCAAACTGTAACAGAATTTAATAACAAAATGTTCGGCATCCAAACAAAGCATTTACTGAATAATAAGTGCAGAACTCCTGAACTGTAACTGATACTTACTTTAAGGTGAACGTCAGTCATTGTACACCTCGTCCTCTTACATCTGGGACACATAAGGATATCAGTTTGAAAATACATGGGAAATTAGTTTGAGCACGCTCATGTTATACAAAATAATTCTACAATGCATTTCATTTTGACCTGGCGTCTCCTTTAACTGTGAGTCATCACTGGAAACACTCCACTAAACTGCTCATAAAGCTGTCTTGGGCGACGTGAACTTAGCAGAATCGATCTCTCTCCAGGTCGCAGACTGCTCTGCAGGGTAGGGTCGTGTGCCCGTGGGAACGGTTGGCAAAATTGACAAAACCGCATGCACACGGGGACTAGATGTAAAACAACACACAAGTGCTTCTTCATTATCCTTAAAACTAAAAAGAATTCAAATAGAGATGGATTTTTAACTGGTGCTCAAGGTGTTCTACATGCGTTTACACTTGAGATCTGTTTACGTTGTCATCTGAAGGACTTGCAGAACAATGCAAATGAAACCAATGGAAACTCCAGGGGGAAAATCTTGCCAACGAACACCTCATCAGAGAGTCGAACCTCCGCCTTCAGCTACTGTCAGATCCTGAGTTCAACGCTGCAACCACGATCCTAGTCTGTCCCCCTGAAAATGGCTCCATCCTACAGTGGTTCATTTCGCACTTGATTCGTTTGTTGCCTATGATACAGCACACCTTGATTTGTTTTGTTTAACTTAACGCTTGATAGTTTATATCATCTGATCGTTAGTTTTCCCACAAGGAATAGATAAATCAACTGATTTTTGTAGTTCTTCCACAAAAAATACTTTATCGAGTTAAACTCAACACTGTTTTCCACGATCATAGAGAGAGAAAGGGAAGTCTCGCTATGTGTGTGTACGTGCGTGCGTGCGCGCGCCTCGTGTGTGTGTGGTGTGTGTGTGTGTTGTGTGTGTGTGTGTGTGTGTGTGTGTGTGTGTGTGTGTGTGTGTGTGTGTGTGTGTGTTGTGAAGTCAAGTCAAGTCAAGTCAAGTCAAAATTTTATTTCCAGATGGTACATTCAATAAGCAATGCATTTGCTTTTTTTCATCAAGCCATCTATCTAAGAACAAATTTCCTAATGATTATACTAAGACATTACATTATTGCATCATTTACCGTTAAATTAAACCAGTAAAAAAAGAGGAAAGAATCGATAAGGAGATACATTGAAAATACAAATTACCACATATACATATACATGCACACACATACTCATGCACGCCTGAGCGCGTGCGCGCTCACGTCCACACACACATGTGTGTGTGTGTGTGTGTGTGTGTGTGTGTGTGTGTGTGTGTGTGTGTGTGTGTGTGTGTGTGTGTGTGTGTGTGTGTGTGTGTGTGTGTGTGTGAAGTATACGAGCATAATATGAACAGGCTGGTTGGTTGGTTGTAGATACTTTCATGCCGTATATAGCTATAGCACGTTTGACATGGATATGCGAAACTCGAAAGTGTATTTTGTGTACATGACTGGAGATCTATAACAATATGATTTAAGCCTGTGAATACTAAGACATTTTTTGCTAGATTTTTAATATCGTGAAAACACTAGCTGTTTGGCACGACCTGAATCTGTACATACATAATTATTTTGCACAGTACCTATGGATATGCATAGAACATTACTTGAGAAAATACTCATCTGTACAGGTACTGTACTAGTCATCCATAGAGCTTCTTTTATCGCCATCTATCTATGGTGGAATTTCGAATTGTGATGTGAATTCAATGGATTCGAATGTCATATACTTCTGATGGATCACAGTTTTACCAAGGTATCACTGTGTGTGGAATACTTTATATTGAACTGTTAGACTTTGACTGAAGGAAAATAATTTCTCATCGTGAAATTTGGGTTGCTCTCTTTGGGGAAAACGCGTTGCACAAAACCAGCGCCACCAATATGTTTTTTGTCCTGCTTGCAGGTTATTTGTTTCCCAATGATGAAAGAAGCTTTTTTCACTCTACAACTTTGTCAGGGACAACTTATTACCGTGGATTCTTTTACGTGTCCTAAATGTGGACAATGGAGCTGGGTTTATTGTCTCGTCCGAAAGACTAGTACCCGGATCACCACTTAAAAGGGGAATAGCGACACCACATCTGCCATGAAGCCCAGACAGACGGCAGATGCCTGACTGACCCAAAGACAGGCCTCACTGCGTTGGTAAAGCCTCGGGTGTCTGCAGGGGAACAAGAGTCCATTCACGTCTAATACCTTGAGGTTTGACTTAATGTGATCATTATGGGGACATAACGGAATGTCAATAAGAGATTTGCCTTCTTTCATTCATTTGTAAGTTGTGCAACGGGGGAAAAAACGTTGTAAAATGTCACCCGACAAATATGCATGCACTTAAAGCCATTTTTCAAAATAGTTCTATGGAATTTTAAACTGTCCTTAATCATGATTCACATTACTCATTTCGTTTCAGATTTGAACTTTTTGGGGTGTAGATAAACTTTGTGCTATAAATTGTGATGTAATATGTATGCCTTCAAAACCACTGCACAAACAATTTGTGCAGAAAAAAAAGCTTAGAAGATGATACTACACAACTGAGCAACACCACGTTTTTGTACCATTTTCATTGATGTAACTATGTTCATTATTGTATTCGATTTGCACTCAGTGTCGACATTTTGTATGCAGTTTGTTGTCAAATGGACCACACACAGAGAGCGACATTATGGCTCAACAAAGTCTGAATAAAAGTAAATACTATTCTATTCTGTCTGCTTGTCTTCATGTAATTATGCCATTTTGCTTGTTTGCTCTCTCTCTCTCTCTCTCTCTCCTCTCTCTCTCTCTCTCCTCTCTCCCTCTCTCTCTCTCTCTCTCTCTCTCTCTCTCTCGTCTGTCTGTGGGGGAGGGGGGTGCGTGTGTGTGTTTGTGTGCGAGTGATTTCTAGACACACATCCATGTTGATCATATAAATGCATAGCCTTTATCAAGAAAAAAAATAGTTTAGAACACACACGCGCGCGCGCACACACACACACACATACATACATACACTAACGCACGCACACACGCGCGCGCGCAAATACACGCACACGCACGCACGCACGCACACACGCTCAGAGTTAATTCAGTAGATTGAAAGTACATGTATTCCATGGGTATATGCCCGTGGCCAGTCTTTTGGATTCAAATCCATTCAGCCTATAAAATGCTGGAAAAGCATCAACAATACTTCCTTCTTCGGTAACGATCGTAACACTTGCTACCATTTTCCTGGTTCACAGACAGTTGGATCAGAGTGAACTAACAACATCTCTGTGTATATACATATCATCTTCTATATCTGTGACATGAAACAGTTTTATTAATTCTGCGTGTGAAATATCAACATCTCTATTATAATATAATCTTTTAGATATGTGACATGAAACTGTTTTCTTGAAATATGGTAATGTTTATTTTGTGAAATGAAGATTTGAATAGTGCGTAAAACTATGCATTCGATTTTTTTTAGTGGACATATATATATATACGATCATAGTCATCAAACAGCTGTACAGCGAGGCCACCAGTGCAGTGTACTACAACAACAACATTGGAGAATGGTTTCGAACAACAGTTGGAGTAAGGCAGGGCTGTCTACTCTCACCCACTCTTTTCAACATCTTCCTTGAGAGAATCATGGCTGATGCACTGGAACATCATGAAGGATCAGTCAGCATTGGTGGCAGAACGATCACAAACCTCCGCTTCGCAGATGACATTGATGGAATAGCAGGATCAGAAAAAGAGCTTGCCAGCCTAACAGAACACTTGAATAAGGCCTCCAAAACATACGGCATGGAAATCAGTGCAGAGAAGTCCAAACTGATGACTAATAAAACCAACGGCATTAGCACTGATATCAGGGTTAATGACCAGAAGCTGGAAACAGTTCAAAGCTTCAAGTACCTGGGAGCCATTGTATCAGACCAGGGATCCAAGCCAGAAGTAGTATGCAGGACTGCACAGACAATAACAGCTTTGTCAAAACTAAACACCATCTGGAGAGATAAAAATATCTCACTTATCTCCAAGATCAGACTAATGCGCTCCCTTGTCATATCCATATTTCTGTATGCCTGTCAATCATGGACCCTGACTGCAGATTTGGAGAGAAGAGTACAGGCGGTGGAGATGAGATGCTTTCGGAGACTCCTTGGCATCTCCTACAAAGACCACATAAGCAACGAAAGCGTGCATAACAGAATCCAGCAAACCATTGGACCCTATGAGAACCTTCTAACGATCGTGAAAAAACGTAAACTTAAATGGTATGGGCATGTCACAAGATCCAAAGGACTTGCAAAGACAGTTTTACAAGGCACTGTCCAGGGAGGAAGAAGAAGAGGCTGACCAAGGAAGAGCTGGGAGGATAACATCAGCGAATGGACAGGCCTAGAACTCAACAAAACCCTGAGAAAGGCAGAACAGAGAGAGGAATGGAGGGAACTGGTTGTTAAGTCTTTGAGGGTGCCCCCACGGTCGTCAGACTACGGGACAGATAGATAGATAGATAGATAGATAGATAGATAGATAGATAGATAGATAGATAGATAGATAGATAGATAGATAGATAGATAGATAGATAGATAGATAGATAGATAGATAGATAGATAGATAGATAGATAGATAGATAGATAGATAGATAGATATACACAATGAAGCCGAAAATATATTTAATACAAGGCTCAAATGTTATCCTTGAAATTACACACTCGAAAGCGAAGAGCAATGAATTGCAACTAATATGAAACCAAGTAAAATAGTTTTCACATGGTCACTTCTTGCTCTAAACTCACCTATTTAGCGTTGATATTCCGTTTGGTATTTTCAATATTCAAATCAAATCTGCAGTTTTCATCTGTGTCTGAATTTTGAATGAGAAATGGACAACTACCGAACAAAAATCTTATCAAATTACAAAGAATATAATGATCACATTGTGTTTGGTTAGGTTGTTTTGCTTCTTTTTCTGGCTTGCTTTTTCCCCTTCTCTTTCATCTCTTCTTCTTTCTTCCTGTATTTGCAGATAATTCAGTCACTTAGGTATATTCCCGAGCCTTTGATATGAATTTATGACTATCCTGCTTTTTTGGTCATCTGAATCCACATACACATCGTAAAGAGAATAAAGACACAAGCATGTCCATATATGAATTGACGTTGGAGATATTTATAAAATGTCTTTTCATCTTTAGGCCAGCTAAGCCTGACACAACTCGCCTTGGCGACCTCTCTCTCTCTCTCTCTCTCTCTCTCTCTCTCTCTCTCTCTCTCTCTCTCTCATCTCTCTCTCTCTCTCTCTCTTATATCAAATATACAGATTTTCAAAAAAAGTTAGGCGGTTTTTTATTTTACGTTTACTTGAATCTATTAGCTCTGATTATTAAGGTTAGTCCCTTCTCAGGGCAAGGGCCGGATGAAAACAGTATGTCAATACTTATCTGTAGCCCTTGGGAATAAAGATTATCAATCAATCAATCTCTCTTTTGTGCGTACCCACGCAATGCGTCAACAGTACCACCCTCCTTCACATCATTGTTTTCAAACTTAAACCCTCCCCAGACCAAACCACCCCACTCTAGCACCTCCTCTTCTTCCAGTGACGGTGCCGGCGGCAGCAACCCCGTTGTTGGAGAGCCTGCAGATGAAGAAGTCGACGATCTCCAGGAGGGTGAGGATGCTGGCTCCCAGCAGGAGGCCAAAGGCGCCGCCCACGTCACAGAAGAGCTGGAGGAGGGTGTAGCTGAGCTGCTTCTCCACCTGCCACAGCAGCAAGCTTCAGTGAGTCAGTGCTTCTCCGATGCATCCCGATTTGTATGTATGAACATGACGTGTGAAACGTTACAGTTTTAGACAGGCATATGTGATGGTATATCCTGTGAACATTAACTACAACATGGAGACTTTTAAAAGCAAACAAACTGAAATCTATAACAAAAGTCACAATAGCACTCTTGTTATATCGTTTAGATGTGAAGGGACGTACATGTGTGGTACTACTCCTTACAGCAGAAAGGTGAAACGTGAACATGGGGTTTTGAGGCATATACACGTCTATCTATAAATGTTTGATTGTTTTTGTTTTGTACTTTCATTCTTAAGAAATACACTGGGAAAGGTCTCATTAAGAAAGAAAACACAAGGGACGAAAGGTGGCAGGGGCGGATGGCAGAACGTGGAAGGGTTTGTATGTTCTTGTTCTTTGCTTGGAAGAAAAGAATCCGTTCTTCTTCTGTTAGACCTGACTGTTTCTTCTGGATCAAGGACACACTTCCATTTACAAAGGTCATTCGAACACTAAACTTACAGATTATAAGAAACGGTAAACATTTAAATTACAGATTGAACTTCGTTGTTGTTTTAATGTGATAGTTAAATGTGACTTCCATCCTAAAATCATTATTAATTCGCGTGACCTACTTCAAGGCTTCAACTAAAAACTGATGGCGGGGCAAGTCTGAGTTATTTTAACTCTTTTTGTAAAAAACAAAGTTTTCCTTAGAGCCTTAACTGCCATGTTGCAGCATGCATTTGCTCCCATGTGTTTGTTTAGATCTAAGTTTAAGAACCCGATTTCAAATCAAAACTAACTCATGCAAAAAATGTTAAGGTTGTTGTCTCAAAATGGCTGTTAGCACAGGTTTGTTGAGGACCCTCCCCCCCCCCCCCCCCCCCCCACACACACACACACACCTTCCCAATCAAAGCCAGCGTTACCTTTTCAAACGTCATAGAAGTCAGGTAGATCTCCAGATGCAGCAAATTCCGGCTCCAGTAGTCGGCAGTTTTGTTTGTCAATTGAGAAAACTCCTTCAAAAATGTCTGGGACAAAGGATTGGAGGAGGGGGTCACCTGGTACAGGTTCTCCGAACAAGGCTCTGGGCACAGGTCTTCACACGGACTGTTTCGCTGTAAGGATTTGAAACAATAGGGCTCAGAGTACAGGTCTTCTTGTTTAAACAAACAATAGGGCATTAGTACACATCGGCACTATTGAAAGCTACAACCGGTCTGAAGACAGAGAGGGATGAAAACAGCTGAAGGGGCATGCAGCATCAGCGACTACCATCAACAATGGTGTCGCCGACTGGTGAACAGGCGAGTAAAGGTCTCTTCAGTGACTGGTTTGGTAAACGGAAACAATAATGAAAGTGACCTTTTGCAAGTTATTTTTTTAAGTACAATCATATAACTTTTCTTCTTTTTTTCCATACCACTTTAAGTCATGACAGATTTCTCAGCGTAAAATTCGGGCTCCTCTCCCTGGGGAGAACGCGTCGCCCCAAGAGCAGCGCCACCCATTATCATTTTTTTCCCTGTCTACAACTCTTTAAAATTCCGTATCAGAGTGGTATTTTTCTACAGAATTTTGCCAAGGACAACTCTCTTTTTGCCGTGGGTTCTTTTACGTGCACTAAATAAGTTTATGTAACACATGGGACTTCAATTTATCGTCTCATCCGAAAGACTGACACTCAGACCACCACTCATGGTGTAATGGATGGAGGAAAAGGTTTTTGGTCCAAACGGGGATCGAACAACCGCACACTTCCGACCGGGACTTTTCGCTTTCTAGGCAGACCACCAAAATAAAAGGAACAAGTCAAGTCCTAAGTGTCCCACTGCCCGCTAACCCGGCTCACCTTCAGATACTCGTTCATCCTGGGGTAGATGCAGGAGTGGAACTCGGGCGGGTCACAGATGCGCACGTGCGTGTTGGGCATGTAGGTGTCGCGGCAGCCGCAGGTGTGGTTGATGTAGTCGGCCCGGCACTCCAGGCGACAGGCCTCGGTGGAGTACCTGCCCTTGTGGTAGCGCAGCGCCCTGGACCCGCAGTGGCTGACCGAGGGCTCCGCGTTCTTCAGCTGGCGACAGGCAGGCACAGGCAGGCACAGACAGGCAGGCACAGGCAGGAACAGGCAGGCAGGCACAGGCAGGCACAGACAGGCAGGCACAGGCAGGAACAGGCAGGCAGGCACAGGCAGGCAGGCAGGCACAGGCAGGCACAGGCAGGTGTGAGGGGTGAGTGGGATGGGACAAAAAGATAGAACGTGTCCTTCAGTTTTTGAGTTATGGTGAGAGGAGGCAGTGAAGGGTGATAAGAGTGTGATGAAGGAGATGATATGCATGAACTAAGGTATAGAGTAAAAGGGAAGCAGGGGAGGGAGGGGGAGAGATGGGTTGGGGGGGGGAAGGGGGCAGACAGATAGAGTGAGAGAGAGAGGGGGGGGGGGGAGACAGACAGACAGACTGAGAGAGAGACAGAGGGAGTGAGGGAGAGGGAGGGAGGGAGAGAGAGAGAGAGAGAGAGAGAGAGAGAGAGAGAGAGAGAGAGAGAGAGAGAGAGAGAGAGAGACAATGACAATGACAATGACAAATTCTTTTATTTCGAGGATAATGAATAAGCACACATGTGCTTTTTACATCAGTCCCCGCCGTTAGGGATACATCTTAATAACAATAACCAGAGAGAGAGAGAGAGGAGAGAGAGAGAGGAGAAGTAAGAGAGAGAGAGAGAGAGAGAGAGAGAGAGAGAGAGAGAGAGAGAGAGAGAGAGAGAGAGAACGACAGATAGACAGAGTGAGAGAGAGAGGGGGGGCAGACAGACAAACAGAGAGAGGGAGAGAGAGAAGGGGGAGAGGGTGTGTATGTGTGTGTGTGTGTGTGTGAGAGAGAGAGAGAGAGGAGAGAGAGAGAGAGAGAGAGAGAGAGAGAGAGAGAGAGAGAGAGAGAGAGAGAGAAGGAACTACAGAACAGCTGAGAAAGAAGAAAAAGAGAATGAGAGATGGTGAGATACCCAGACAGACTGACAGACAGACAGAAATTTGTGAGAGTGAAGACCCTACGATACCCTAGCACTGTAAAACACACTGGAGAAATAACAACTTTCAAATAAAAAAAAACTACCATAAAAACAGGTGAATCCAGATATCTTCACAAATGATATACATCAACAATAGCAAATAAAACTTCCAGCAATAGAATCAAAAGAAACAGTAATAATGATAATAACAATGATAATCATCATCATAGAAGAAGAAGAAGAAGAGAAAAGAAGAAGAAGAAAGAAGAAGAAGAAGAAGAAGAAGAAGAAGAGATGAAGAAGAAGAAGAAAAGAAGAAGAAAAAAACAACAACAACAACAACAAGCATGTAACAATCCATCAGCCAGTCAACAACACCAACAACAAAAATAAAACCAAAAAAACAACAAAAGCCCTCCCACGCATTAAAAAGCTAATTTGTTCAAAAGTTCCCGCTGAACAACCCCAAAAGGAAGTGACGCACTTGTTTGACGTCAATGGCCAGGAAGTTATGAAGTCCCGGGGACACAGCCACTCCCCTCTCGGACATGATGGGGGGCACACCGGGGGAGAGCACCACCACCTGTTCCATCAGTCGACACACCTGACTTTGCTTCTCCATACTCAGACCATGTCATCACAGCACAGTCACACACATCCATCCACATAGATAATAAGAGGCAATCTGTTGAACGCCTATCCAAACAGCGTCTTTTTTTTCCTACACTCAGTCTACACAATGACAACATAATAACACGTATCCACATACACACCTACATAATAATAGACAATTTTGTCTAATGCCCATACAAAAAGCTCTGAGCGCTATACAATGTTTTCCTTATCCTCCAGACATCCTCCTCCCACCTCTCTCTCTCTCTCACTCTCACATTCACACACAACACACACACACACACACACCACAACACACACACACACACACACACACACACACACACAAACACACACACACACACACACACACACACACACACACACACACACACACACACACACACACACCCGTTGGGCAACTTAGTCGGCATAGACTTAACTGGAAAGACGATGTTATTTAAGATTACTTGTGACAGGGGTAATTGTTGTGCTGTGCCTGATATTGTAGGGAAGGGAATTCCATAGCTAGAGCTGGACTGAAACAAGAGAAAGAATGATATCCATAATGGCTGACCATCACAACACATGAAGTTCTATCACTGCCAGAGCATTACTACTGGTTGGGTCTTGGTTTTTCATTCCGACTTGTCTACGAGACCTATACTAGTAATTTAGCCAGAAAGGCATTAACGAGTGCGCGCGCGCGCGCGCGCGCTGTGTGTGTGTGTGTGTGTGTGTGTGTGTGTGTGTGTGTGTGTGTGTGTGTGTGTGTGTGTGTGTGTGTGTGTGTGTGTGTGTGTGTGTTTGTGTGTGTGTGTGTGTGTGTGTGTGTTTGTGTGTGTGTGTGTGTGATACAGAAAGGTGCAGTGCAGGTTATACAATTGTTTCAAATCTCGTTGAATGTTCTGCAGACTTGAAAAAGCGATTTTTATTTGGGGTAGGGGGTGGGGAGGGGCGGAGGGCGGGGTGGGGGGGGGGGGGGTATTCCTCGGCTACAGCTCCGAGGTTTACCAATGGTGACATTTTTGTGTATACGATCGTTCCCACCCCCACCCCCCCCCCCAGCATCCCACAATTAAGGCGGCCCTATTCCGACTTCGGGGATGATGACTAAACAGGACCCCAGTATTTCTGTTATCCGTTTTTACCGGTACGAATGGCTAACTCTTCCAACAGGCAAAACAGGTTTTAACGTGTGCGCAAGATGCCCTGCGTACGTTCGTACACGGGACCTCGACTTTAAGTTTCATTCGAAGGACTTTTGGCGGCGTGGAGTCTACACTGACTTTAGCCCCTCGGGAGAAAAGGGGAACTATGATAACGGGTGAAGTACCTTTCTTTTTAAAGCTTCTGAATTTTCTGCTGATTCAGGATAGGGAAATAAACCAGCTTAAATACAAGTGGGGTTTATTTAGGCTCGTGAATTTCAGCTGACCCTGCACAAGAAAGTACGGAAAGGGATAAAGAACGAGTAGTGTTGTTGGGCTTTTTTGGTTTGGTTGTCTGTTTTAGTGTTGTTGGGTGTGTGTTTTTTAGGAGGGGGGGGGGTGAAAATCCAAACAAAAACAGAAAACCCTGAATGGGTAAATATGAAGACATGTAAACTACAAGCAAGTTATAAGATGATAAATAAGAAGGGCAGTGACAAGCGCTCTGACCCTGAATCCAGCCCCATAGTAGTGGTCCAGGCTCCTGAGGTAGTCGTCCTGCATGGTGTCCAGTGTCAGCTTCAGGCCGTAAGATCTGCCTGCCTCCCGGGCCCTCAGGCTGCCGTTCACTGCAATCCACATGCACAGAATGATTAGGGGTCCAGTCAGTCAGTCAGTCACTATCACTTCTCCGTCTGAAAACGGTCGTTGACGTCAACCTTAATACAATGTTTTGATATACGTACGCTCCTCTATCAACTAAGAACAACAGCAACAAAGACTTGCTATAGTCTTTAATAAGGTTACAGAAAAAAGCAACTGAAGCTTAATTTCTAAATAAATATAGTTCGGGCCCACAAAGGCTTACTCAAGACTAACAAAGATTTACCCAAGACTCACAAAGATTACCCAAGACTCACAAAGATTTACGCAAGACTCACAAAGACTTATCCAAGACTCACAGAGACTTACGCAAGACTGACAAAGGCTTATCCAAGACTCTCAAACACTTACCCAAGATTTACCAAGACCTACCCAAGACTCTCAAAGACTTACCCAGGACTCTCAAAGACCTACCCAAATCTCACAAAGGTTTACCTGAGTAAATTTAGGCAAGACTCGCTGCCACTGAATAATAAGAAAGCTACTAATAATAAGTGAGCCTAGATATCAGCAGAGTTGCAACTGAAGCTTGCTGATGAGAAAATACATGGAGTGATATTAAAACCGATATTGGATTAGTACGTTTCCATATTCAATGAGCATCTTCGGTTTCAAACATCCTCAATCAGGAAACTCTGAAGAACATGGAGAAAATCCGAAGACGTGCTCCCAACTCCGTTATAACAGACACAGTAACACCTTGGAGGTCCCTGACATGTGCGCCGATCCGAACAGAAAGTTCTGCCTCAGAGAAGGGAGGAATCGAAACTAGGGAAAATATGCAAAACAGAAAACTGGTTACTATCGAAAAAACAAAGACCGAAGTCTCACACGGTCATCAACAGAAATGAAAACAAAAAAACATAGAGACACTTCCACCTATACCCCCTGTCAGATCTCAAGATCATACACATGATACACATATATTTCTTCTTTTTCCGTGTTGCTGGAGATCTCTATCTCTAGGAATTTACAGTATAGGTAGTACTAGCTCTTCCCAAACTGAGGTTAAGCAGTGTTGGGTGTGGTCGCCCTCTGGATGGGTGAGCCATTAATGGGTACCTTCCTCTTTAGGGTCAGGGAAGGTAAAGCAGCGAGGGAGAGGAGATAGGGGCCGCCCTCAATATGCTGGCCCCTAGAGAAGTGAAGTCTTTGACACCTCGCTTCCCCAACAACTGTATAGGTCATGAGAATATCTTTAGCAGTAGCAGAATTGGCGACTGGCTGAGAGAGAAACAAGCAGACAAGCATGATTTTTTTCCCTTAGAGAGGCATGGGGGGAAGAGACGGGTAAGTAGGGAAGAGAGGAATGTGTAGAGTGGATAGCGGCTATGTTCGTTTCTATGTATATTGTGTACTCCTTCTAGTTAAAAAGCACAATCATTAGAATGCCTAAGGCGACTGATACCAAGGAGCTTGATACTCATCAACAGAGAAAAGGCAGTTAGGGCTCATCATTAAAAAAGGATCTCTATCAAACTGTGTCCTAAAAGGAATTGTATTCATATGCACGGGAAAATCAGCAAGACTTCATCAATCACATCAATATTGAAATCAATATTCAGCTTTTATAGCTTCGTTTACGAAAAAGTGAAATCAATATTCATTTTTGTTTACAATCAAGAAATATTGAAATCAATATTCAGTTTTGTTTGCAATCACGAAATATTGAAGTCAATATTCAATTTTGTTTGCCATCACAAAATATTGAAATCAATATCCAGCTTGTGCATATCAAACACACAACAGTCCAGTGGACATATGTTGATTTCGCTGGGTAGGTGAAAGGTATGGATTTGTAGTTTTCTCCAAGTTAGGTTCATATGTATACACCTCTAGGGCCTTCGTCTCCTGGCATGTATACACGCGCAGAAAAGGTAAAGTATGCACTTTAAAAACACACAACAATTCACGTCTGTGTTCGATGGATTGCAGGAACTCTATAAAAGAACCAAACACGCTCCCATAGTCTAAGCATAGGGTGGTTTCTGAGCATGACTAGGCATCTGCGGATCTGATTTCACTGCAGACAACATCTGTTGAATGGCCAACAACACGCTGTACGTGGTGATATGTCCTGGCTGAAGACCAACACGGAGACTGACAACTCACCGTTGAAGGAAAAACACAGGCCCATGTCCGTAAAAATGGGGGTGAAGTTGGCAATGGTGCAAATGCTTTGTTCCCACTGGCACTGAAACACACACACACACACACACACACACACACACACACACACACACACACACAACACACACACACACACACACAGACATACACACACACACACAGACATACACAACCACACACAACACACACACACACACACACACACATACACACACATAACCAAATGCTTCATTAACTTATGCTCATGATTTTTGTATTATGAGAGTGAATCTTTGGGGGGAGAGAGGGGAGAGCAAGTGAGAGAGAGAAGAGAGAGAGAGAGAGAGAGAGAGAGAGAGAGAGAGAGAGAGAGAGAGAGAGAGAGAGAGAGAGAGAGAGAGAGAGAGAGAGAGAGAGAGAGAACATGGAGCTGAAAACGAAATATTTTTTAAGTGGTAGCTGAATGAGTTGATGACTTTTCAACATCAGGTCCTAACCAAAAATAGAGGATGGATAATAAGGGAATAGATAAATGATGATGATGATGATGATGATGATGATGATGATGACGACGACGACGACGACGACGATGATGACGATGACGACGACGACGACGACGATTATGATTATGAGAATAGGGACAAATATGATATGTTGAGCTGCAATGAATTATTGATAAACGTACATGAGAACTAACGGCTTTACGCACAGAACTAATGGCGTGCTACCAATATTAATCTTCGACCACTCTTTAAAACCCACCGCACCGTTGCCACCACGGCTAAACGGCACAAGGCACGGCTGTAAAGCATTAATCCACCCACAAAAGCATCCATCCTGGCTCGTGTCCCCACAGACAGTTGTTACACTGTTCTCATCAGCTCTCTCATAAGCATGCTTCAAAGCGGCCACGAAAGTGGGGCCTCACAAACTACGTTGCATCATCACATTCATAATTGATAGGCATGGTGCAACGTCATTGATTTATTGATCTGATCACTGCCATCCATTAGTGTCTCCCCTAGTCGTAGGTTGGGGAAAACGGTTGCGCAGATTAGTGTTGTTTTCCCGCCATCAACTTGATGATGGAATGTTTTAGGCGGAATCTCTGTTCTCTAATTTACTATGTGTACTACTGCCTTGATCAGCGGGGTCAGTGAGTGTGTAGTCTATTGTGCAGTTATTGATACAGATTAAACATGTTTTTGCTAAAGAAATAAGGCGTCACAACAACACTAGCGTAGTCTTCTTGACAGGACCAGAAGTCAACTACTTATAACAGTCCTCTCGTTGTCACGAGGGGACGGGATAGCTTAGTGGTTAGAACATTGCGCTCGCAATCTGACGACCCGGGTTCGATTCCCGTTCAAGGGGATATTTTCCCCTAGAGTTAACTATAAACCGAGGCCCGTGTGCAAACACACGCAGAACATCTTGCGCACACGTTAAATCCTGTTCCGCTTTTTGTAAGAGTAGGCCATTGTGTGCGGTGGGAACAGATAACATTTACAAAACCGCATACACACGGGGACTGGATGTAAAAAAGCACATAAGTGCTTATTCCATTATCCTCGATATAAAAGAATAAAATAAAATATATTTTTTAAAACGTTATTGGTATGATCTACACATGGTGTTGTTCAATATCTCTCTCTTTGAAACGTTCCATCTTCACGTTGACTGTTCCGTTTTGGAAGATCATATTATTTGATCTTCTTTCTCCTCATTTACCTTCTCCCATAACTCTGTCTGAGTTCTTGGTATGGTTCAAAACTCAATTGCTTTATGGATGAAAAGACAATCTTTTGATGGGACCAAAAAAGCAATTAGCACAGAAAGCCTCAAATGTAGTGAAACAAATATATATATATATATATCACCTGGTGCATAAATCAAAATTATCCTGTGGATCTAGTTCCTGCCTTCCACATCCACCCTTAACTACTGTTCAAAGTAAAACGAAAACAATTGCTGTGCAATCTCTCTTTAAACTCTTCGATAAAACTGTTTTCGCAACCACAACCAAAGAGCCAAACTTGTTCAAAACCATTGTCACAAAGAATGTTCCTAATGTGGGTTACCCAAGTTACATGCCCTTTCTGATGCATAGCAAACAACATTCTATATGCTTTTTTTAGAACATCTTTCTTCAGATTGTTTCAACAATCTGAGCCAATATTTAACACATCTGGTAATAGCTGTAATCCATAGTGGAAAACGGCCTAGTTCGCCATATACAACATCACTGGCCGTTTTATTCCGCACATGCAGGAATCTTTTACATGCATAAAGGTGTACTTGTTCGACTTGTCGATAAGCCTTATGTCCCCATACCTCAGAGGCATACAGAACCAGCGGAACAACGTGTGTGTCAAAAAGTTTGAAGAAAATATCAGGGGAATTACTTCCAATTTTTCTTAAAGTACACATTATGTCATTCACATATTTTTTTACCTTTAAGTTTTACTTCTTCCATAGCAGCTGTAAAACTATTTCTTGTAGAGAATTTAAGACCTAAGTACTTATATAAATTCACGACTTCTTCGGACTTCCATTCAAAAACCACTTTTCTCTGGCACCAAGGAAGCCACCTTTCCTAAACACAATTATTTTGGATTTGTCTAAGTTTACCGTTAACTTAAATCTCTCTGTTTCCTTCTGTAGGTTGTTCAGTTGATGCTGTAGGCCTACTGTGGTCGATGCCAGTAGGGTCAAATCATCAGCAAACAACATGAGATATATCTCGATCTCACTGGATTCAAGAATCACACCGTGTTTACCTTTTAAGATTAGTTCATTCGCTAGCTCATTAATTAATAAAGAAAATAAGAGTGGGCTTACTATGCAACCCTGCTTCAACCCCTGTAAACAATTAAAGAAACTTGAGTGGCCTGTCTTACTCTGGCACATTACACATGCTCTAACATTTGAGTACACTGCCCTAAGCATCCTAAACATTCTACCATCTGAGCGCTTTGATTTGTTGCTTTACAAGATTCAGCGCTATATAAATTCCATACATTTATTATTATATTATTATTATTATTACCATTAATACCTGCACGAAGCAGTGCAGACCACAAGACATTATGATTGACAGTATGGTACGCTTTCTTAAAATCGACGAAAGCTACATATAGCTTCCTGTGTTTAAGCAAATAGTTTTCTATCAATGCATTCATAGTACATATGTGGTCTAGTGTTGACCGGCCTTTTCTAAATCCAGCCTGGGCTTCACAAATAGAACCATTCTGCTCTACCCACAAGGTCAACCTTCTATTAATGATAAACGTAAATAATAATAATAATAATAATAATGTATGGAATTTATATAGCGCTGAATCTTGTAAAGCAACAAATCAAAGCGCTCAGATTTTATTTCATACCACTTTAAGTCACGGCAGATTTCTCTCCGTGAAATTCGGGCTGCTCTCCCCGGGGAGAGCGGGAGAACGCGTCGCCACTTAGCGCTGCGCCACCCTTTCACCCTTTTTTTTTTCTGCAGCTGTATTTGTTTCCCTATCAGAGTGGCTTTTTTCTAAGAATTTTGCCAGGGACAACTCTCTTGTTGCCGTGGTTTTTTTTACGTGCACTAAATAATTACGTGTAACACACGGGACCTCGGTTTATCGTCTCATCCGAAAGACTAGCGCCCAGACCACCACTCATGGTCTAATGGATGGGGGGAAAATTTCCGGTCCAAACGGGGTACGAACCGCCGCACACTTCAGACCCAGACTTTTCGCTTTCTAGACAGGCGCGTTACCTCTAGACCACCGATCCACACTTTACTAAGAATACTTAAAAGAGATATACCCCTGTAATTGTTTGGGTTACTAGGATCACCTTTCTTATGTAGTGGATATATGGCTGCTTCAGTCCATTTTGAGGGGAAGAATCCCTTCAAAAATATAGCATTGAAGTATTTTGACAAAAATGGCATTATAGTTTCTACAGCACTTTTCAACATTTCAGCTAAAATACATTTATAATCAAATCCTGTGATGTTCTGCTATTCTCAAAAATAGCAGATTTATCAAAAACGTCTAGAAAATCATTTGAAGCAGACCTGAGGTTCTGAACTTGCAGGTTACCAGTGCGAGCATTAAAATCACCGTTACAAATGAGGTCAACATTGTCATCACTAGCTAACAAATCACCAATTAGTCCATTAGTCTTTCAAAGTCTAATATAAGGCAGTCTGATTCAGCCTGATCATAGAATGGGCTGCCATATGTGGGTATGTAAGTGCTTAAGTATATAATGTCTTTTGGGCTACCTAACATGTGTCTGTAAAATTTAAGAATAATAACGTTTTCAATGTCACTCTGTAATTCCGAAACATATTTTGTTAAATGCTTTTTTAACATTGCCAAGAATCCACCTGATTTCCAACCATGATGAGAAAGTTTTATTGCTGAACAGACATACTTATCCAAATTTTGAAATATATGTGAGACATCAAAGCTTTTATCAATGAAAGTTTCTGTCAAGCGAACAACATCAAAGATAGAAACATACTTCATCCAATCAAAGTCTTTTAACTTGCTGACCAGACCTGCTACATTGAGCAAAAGGAAAGACAGTGACTGGGGCCGGCCTCTGTCCTAGCTGTTGGCATCACTACCAGGCACATCAGAGTGGCTGTCTTCAGTGTCCACATCCTGATTCATGTTGGTGTCTTCTGACCTATCTGGAGCTGGAGGGATGTCGTCCTCAGCCAGGTGGTCCTGTCCCTCAGCACGTGACTGTTGAAGCACGCAGTCAATTCGGGGCTGAGAAGGGGATGCTTCCTGTCCACGACCTTTTCCTTGCTGCCTGGTACGTTCAGCTGGAGTTGATACAGCACCACCACCAGATGGCCTGGGAACGTCACGAGTATGTCCCTTAACTGCAGACTGTTGACCTCGAGTCCGAAGATTGTAGACTGCATTTTTTCTGTGACTGCAGCTGGTGCTGGCATTTTGCTCTGGCTCTTGCAACTCTTCAGCTACACTGGAGTTGTCTGGTGTCTGCTGCAGGTTCTCCACTGCACATGAAACATTTCTGGTAGCCCTGGTCAGTGTACCAGCTTTCTTCTATGTTGAAGTGGATGCAGGTCTACTGACTCCAGAAGAAGGAGCAGTTCTGTTTGCTGTCAGGGCTGGAAAGTCACTTCATACAGGCAGTATGAAGACCTTCCTGGGTTTTCTTGGGTTTGACTTGAAATCATTCCACCGTCAGGAATTTGCTTTCGTCCCCCAGTAAGGTCTGTTCTGCCAATCCCAAAGTGTGGAGATTTGCTTTGGTTCTTACGCCATGGTTGGCCCACTTTCAGCGTTGTTGCACTTAGGAGATCATAGGTATATACAGCATCATCCGTGATCAGCTTTTTGTACCATAAAGTTGACTTGAGTCCTTTTCCTCTGAGCTGGCGATGTAGGGGGCAAGTTCCTTCTTCAGCTGAATTTTTTCAGAGAAATCTTCTTTCACAAAGATGTGCTGGAAACCCTCGCATTTCTTCAGCTTATGAGCATTCTTGAGCACCAGCATTTTTTGAAGGTGTGACTGGAACTTTACAGCAATGGCCCTGCCAGCCCTGTAGATGCCGTCAAAGTGTATGTCTTCTTCAATTCCCATCCCAACCTGCACTAGTTCTCGTATCTTCTCCTCACAAGTTGTAAAAAAACTGGCATCTTCTTGCAGCACAAGTCCAAAAAAGAGGAGGTTGTTACGTTTATTGTGGTTGTCCAAATAGTCCCATTTGTCTGAGTAAGCACTGACCGTCTCTCTCAAGCTGTGCACTTCTGACTGCAGGAAGTGGCATTGCTCTTCCAGCTTTTTTTGACTGTTGGTGAGCTGGGAATGCCGTTCTTCTATCATACACAGAGAGTGGTCAATTTTCTTCTCTACATTTGACAGTTTCTTTTCCATAGTCAGGACATGTTTTTCAACATTTTGCTCATGACGGAAACTATTCGCCTCCATCCTGGATACAGCATCCTGCAAGGTTTGGGCCATATCTGCATGTAAACGAGCAAGTGGATGCTCACCTGGGTGAAAACTATCATGATGACTGGGTGGTGAATTGTTTTCTTAGTATTGATGTGGCATAGAGTAGGATTCCTGTCTGTACCCCCCACCCTGACTAGAAACCTGAGAGGTTGGAGATGATTTCCGTCCATACCCCCTCCCAAATGTAGGACCAGGGTTAGGCTCTATATCCCCACAAATCATCAGGAAGCATGAAAGGAAGACAGTTATCATGATTGTAGCAGTTCCATATATTGCCCTACCACTGCCAAAAACTATGCACCTGAATTTCTGTCGTGGGTTAGTTTTCATTGTTTGTAGAAACCTGACTGTAGCCAGAGAAAGAAAGTCATAATGCAGTCTCTGTACTGTCTGTTCAACATCAACAGTTGTTGCATACTTGCTCCACAAACCATTCAGCTGATCATGACTGACAGCAGGAGTGCAGCAATACAGCACTGCTAACACCACTGCCACACACAGTGTCCTCACACCACTCACTACTGGCCAGCACAACACAAGCTGGTGTTTACGTGCAGCCACACAGTTCAATATACGTTTGTACATAAAGTTTTGAAAAGTCCAATAAAACTGTCCACAGGCAACTCTTGCAGATAAATTCTGTAACGGCATGATCACAGAGACATAAAGAATTCAAAACAAACAAATACTAATCAATAACAAGTAATTAATTACGGAAATTAATTAATTTACAAGAGCACGACGTGAACGTGCGTCCTATTTCAAACGTGAACCTAGTGCATCCCCCCGAGAGAGAGAGAGAGAGAGAGAGAGAGAGAGAGAGAGAGAGAGAGAGAGAGAGAGAGAGAGAGAGAGAGGAGAGAGAGAGAGAATATGTGTGTATTACAGGGAGATCAACCAGGTATAGATCTAATGTATACTTTGTCAAGGGTATGTCACGCTATGATCTTATTCCACGATGTGTGTGAGTGTGTGTGTGTGTGTGTGTGTGTGTGTGTGTGTGTGTGTGTGTGTGTGTGTGTGTGTGTGTGTGTGTGTGTGTGTGTAAATATATATATACTTCCAAAATCATTTGTAAAAGAGATCACTTTGTTCGTTTTTCCGTTCGTGGGCTAGAGCCCCAAAATTCACCAATGGTGATATTTTTGCGCATGCACCAGTTTTCTGCCCACAATTAAGGTAGCCGCGTTCCGACTTCAGAGAGGACATTACTTCACCTATCTCACATGAGAACCACCATTCCGTAGGTGGCATAATTTTATCAGAGATTGTTTTTTCACACTACAACAAGTATAACAACGACGACAAAAATCCATCACTGTGATCAATCTGGCTGCAGATTGCAATGATAAAGAGCCCACATCATGCACTTTAATGACGCTGAAGTGTACACAAGTATGACTAACACTTTCAGAACTTCAGCAATGGAAGAATATTGAAACTTACCCGCAGCAAAATGTGATTCATGTTCTGAGCCAGGTTCACGGAGAAAACATCCCAGCCGATGGTCTGATAGAAAGTGAAGTCGAACTGAGAAAAGTCTGGCTCTATTTTCTCCGAGCTGAACAGCAAAGGTTTCACTGCCTTTGTAGCTGCCACGGCCTTAAAACCCTCAGCGGCAGCGTAACTGGCAAAATTGTTGTTGCACAGGGTGACGGTCGGAAACTGCAGATCTTCAGCCTTGCGGACATCCACGCGAACCGTGATCGGTTTGTCGACGAACATGATGATCTGTTTGTAGATATTGAAAGCGGTGAAGATGATGGCCGCAAAAACGATAGTAAACCACGTCAGCTTTCTCTTCCAGCTGGATTTAGGGTCAAAAATCGGGCCCAGTCCTTGCATGGATACTGTTTCTGAAAACGCCTTGCTCTGAAGCTGATGCTCCCGCACGATATCGGCCCATGAAGTCTTCGTTTTTTCTTCTTTCGCCTCCTCTTCTTTGTCCACGAGAGAAAAGTTTCGCTTCTCTCCGCCCAGTTCTTCATCCAAGTCTTGCAGTGTCAATGCTGCTTTGGCCACAGAGTCTCTATCGTTCTTTGGGGCTGAGGTTGACGATGCGGTGTGAAGCCGCGGCTTGGCGGTGTTTCTGGTCTTGGTGCTGCTGTTTCTGTTGGTGTGTCCGTTCGTTCTCAGCCCGCTGTTTCTGGTGCTGTTGACGGCGGTTGACCACACGCTGCTCACTTTGCTGTGCTTCTTCATTGTCGATGTTTCAAGGTGGATTTCTTTTAAACTTTGTGAGTCTATTTTAGGAAGTAATTTTTCTTGCTGTTACATCAGAAAACTTGTACTGCCATACACTCAGACCTGGTTACTTCCTAGTGTTAAAAAGCTTACTCCTGTCTTTTTCTCTATCAGAGATTTTTTTGTTGTAATAAATCGGAAGTTAAAAGACATCAGACATATATTTTCACAAAGTTATCTCATTTCTGAATATTCCAAAAACAAAATATTGCTTTTGTATCACAACGTCACACTCACAGATTGAACAGTTACTGTCATGTGGCCCTGACAAAGCAGAGTCTGTAGTTAAACTAAAGCCCAGTTGTTTTGTCAGTCCACTCACACGGGCTTAGGTTTCCACAGTCTGTTTGTCCTCGCATACTCGGCAGAGAGAGACACAGCGTGATTGTTTGAATATGCAAATAGCTTTTCGCTTATTGGTGGAGCTGCTTGATGTGGGGAAACCACCCCTTCTTACTCATATCACTCCCCCTCCTATGGTCCACGATTACTATCTAAGGGCGGGAAAAAATACTGATGGTTCCAGGTGATCGATACGATCAATGCAGTTCATGGCTGGTATTGCCCAACTGCGAGGAGAAGCCACGTCAATGGCGCGAGCAGCATCGATTCTGAGAGCATAGGCGTCTGGTGTTGATAACGTGTTGAAATGCGCGGGTTCAGCGATGTAAGTGCGTATCCATGTGTAGTCCGTCATCAATAACATCAATAATTCTCTACAAACAACTGCTCTGTCTCTCTGTTTGTGTCTGTCTCTGCCTTCCTACCACCACCTCTCTCTCTCTCTATCTTTCTCTCTCTCTCTTTCTCTCTCTTTGTCTCTCTCTGTGATGTAAAAGCATGTTCAAATATCCATATATTTTTGCCCCTAAAAACAATGATTATCATCGTCAACCCCTTCTCTCTAATAAAGAAAGTATACCAATGCATATGCTTATTTGTTACTGTGAAATGAAAATTCAACATCATCGTCATCTCTCTCTCTCTCT
>CM054153.1:6680974-6698474 GCA_028751875.1 Rapana venosa | reverse complement strand
GAAGAGAGAGAGAGAGAGAGAGAGAGAGAGAGAGAGATACAGACAGACAGACAGACAGACAGAGAATTTTCTGATTTTTGTTGTCGGTGGGAGTGTTATTTTTTAACAAGTATGATCTGACATTCTTTTACGCGTAACCGCCATCAAAACCCTGAACGAAAAATGATGTCCAAGTCATACTGTGCTCTCTGCGTTCCGCCCTCTTCCATCTCCAGCTGTATCATCGGTGACGCATACTTGATGATGACATCATGCCTTGAAACAGCTTCTTTCTAAAAAGGACTTGTAAACGGCTTTGTGAGCGTACGAGAAGTAGCATTAAAAACACTCCCGAAAAGTAGCACTAAGAAATACTTCGCAGCGAATTACTTACCAGAACACCACCCTCGTTAATAGTCTATTCAGTGTAAACTGTAGTCAATACACCATACTTGATATGGTTGGGATCTTGTGTCTTGGATGTAAGGGTGGTAACTGGTATTACTGCCGGCGATAGTGGTATCACTGCTGCCGGCAATTGTGGTGAATGCGTAAACATCAATCCAGTTACTAACATTACGTGTTTGTGTGAGCTAAACACTGTCGGCTCATAATGTGTGTGTGTGTGTGGGGGGGGGGGGGGGGGAGGCGATACTGGCTAAAGTAGGTGAAAAGGTAAACAGTCATAACTGATGATGATGACAGGTGATTTTCACGATGATTACGTTGCAGATAATTACAAAATACATCATGACAATTATATGACATTAGGTTTCCTTCATTGTGTGAAAAATGGTGCCGATGATTGAATTTGGGTTGGTTTTGTAAATATTTTGAACTCATTGTCAGTTTTTCGTACATTCTAAAGAAAAACACAAGATAAACAGTGCGTGTATATTCATACGCAAGTAAAGACATGAGTGAAAAGAAAATCATTTGATGGACTACTCAGAATTTGAGCAGAAGAGAGGGGGGGAGTGAGCCAATTTAAAAGAGGTGCACGAAGAATAGAAGAAAAAGCCTTATAGTAGACTGAGGAAGGTAGTGCAAGCCCCTAGACAGCTGGACAAGCACAAGACTGGAGGAGTGGACCTTCAGAGCCCTTGTGTATTATCCATTAATCAACAAGAGTCTTTGTGAACCACAGGGTTTTAGGAACTGTGAACTTAGGAACTTGCGCCGGTCTTGAATGCAGATGTGAGTCACATGGACCAACCTCAGGGATGACTCGGCCTAAGCTGAGCAATTGAAGTGCTACCTCGCGCTGATGTGGGAGAGCCACAGTCAGAGAGGGCTCTGCCAAGTACTTTGTATTTTAAAGCGTTTGGCCGGCACCTCGTCTTTGTGGGCACGGTAAGACTTGCTTTCTATTACATTTGTACATTGATGTTGATTCTTAAGTATCATATAGTTTTTCTTCTTCCTAGTCGATTATACAGTTCTTTCGTTTCTTTTAAAAAAAAAAAATTTTCTTTGTCCTAGTAAGAGAAAAGAAGAAAGAAAGTGAGAGAGAGAGAGAGAGAGAGAGAGAGAGGAGAGAGAGAGAGAGAGAGAGAGAGAGAGAGAGAGAGAGAGAGAGAGACGGATGAGTAGATGGCGACTGAATGAATGATGGAAAAATCCAATATTTTAGCTTACTTCTGTTGGCCACAACAACAGCAACAAATAGTGTCAAACAAGCACCTTGTCTTTTAGCTTACTTCTGCTGGCCACAACAACAGCAACAAATGGTGTCAAACAAGCACCTTGTCTTTTAGCTTACTTCTGCTGGCCACAACAACAGCAACAAATAGTGTCAAACAAGCACCTTGTCTTTTAGCTTACTTCTGTTGGCCATAACAACAGCAACAAATGGTGTCAAACAAGCACCTTGTCTTTTAGCTTACTTCTGTTGGCCATAACAACAGCAACAAATGGTGTCAAACAAGCACCTTGTCTTTTAGCTTACTTCTGTTGGCCATAACAACAGCAACAAATGGTGTCAAACAAGCACCTTGTCAGCCACACTACCACCTCCTCTTTTACCTCCCCCTCCCCCTCCCTTCCCGCTTCTCCTGAGAGATGTACATTGGATAACAAACAAGTGTTTTATCAATAACCAATACCATATGCTGACTCGCTGCTTAATGTGGTATCCATGTCTAACAAATGTTCCCTTGTCCATTTTGTTCTTCGTGGTGTAGGCCAAATGGGCTGTTAGCATTCATGGCAATAAATCTGTTCCTTGTTTCCTCTCTGTGTATGCGTGCATGAGAGAGAGAGAGAGAGAGAGAGAGAGACAGAGAGTGAGAGAGAGTGTGTGTGGTCTTTAATTTAACGTCTTTTCACATTACGTGATATTAGACAAGTGTGTGTGTGTGTGTGTGTGTGTGTGTGTGTGTGTGTGTGTGTGTGTGTGTGTGTGTGTGTGTGTTGTGCGCGCGCGCGCGTGTGTGTGTATGTGAGAGTGTGTGTGTGTGTGCGCGTGTGTATGTGTGTGTATGCGGGTGCACACGCCCGCGCACCCGCGTTTGTGTGTGTGTGTGTGTGTGTGTTTTGTGTGTGTGTGTGTGTGTGTGTGTGTGTGTGTGTGTGTGTGTGTGTGTGTACGTGTGTGTGTGTACGTGTGTATATGCCTGTGTGTGATTGTGTGTGTGTGTGTTTATGAGAGTGTGTGTGTGTGCGCGTGCGTGCGAGTGTGTGTTCGCGCGCGCGTGTGCGTGTGTGCATGTACGTGTGTGTGTGTGTGTGTGGGAGGGGAGGGGGGTAAGAGGCGAAAGCTTGTGTGGCTGAATCTCAATGCCCTTTTGCTAACAGATGAACTATTTGTTGATGCAAGTTGATTTGTGACAGCTCATCTGATCTGTAGTGTGGCTGGTTAACTTTGCACAACACGGTACCTACCCAGAGAGCAGATGGCGTTTTATTATTTATTAGCTCTAATGGAAACTTTGTTGCTGCTGATTTCATATGTATGTGCCGTTCCCATGATTAGATAACACACAGAAAGAGGGTGGAGAGACCGACACACAGACAGACGTGTGTGTGTCCGTCTACTTTGTTTCTGTACACATCCATCATTATATCACTTGATGGCTCAGCTTCTTTAAGAACAAAAATACTCTCTCTCTCTCTCTCTCTCTCTCTCTCTCTCCCTCTCTCTCTCTCTCTCTCTCTCTCTCTCTCTCTCTCTCTCTCTCTCTCTCTCTCTCTCTCTCTGTTATGCCTACAACAGTCGGATGAAAATTTGTTAGGGTATTGTATCTGACTGAGAGGACTGGGGGTGAATGATTATTGTTTCTCAAGTGATGTCTTTCAGGGTTTTGATTCCCACCCCATTTGCTCTCTGTATGACTTAAAATGTTGCATGACATGAATGAGTACACTATTGTACAATATGTTTGCCTACATGATTGTGTTTACATTGCATTAGCCTTAGGCTGACATGGTTATATTTGGTGGGCACGCTTTTCTGGTGTGGTGATTTTTTTTAGAATGCAATAGTTTGTGAGTACTGTAACTATTTTGAAAATGCAAAAGTTAGTGAGTAGGCCTATTTATAATCTGAACTGTCATTACTTAACGATATGCTTGATGCTTGTAGTTTGTATGTGATAAGGTATTGACATATCAAGTATAACTTCGTCAAAAAATTTGTTAACAGGCCTTTTCGTTATTAGCTACGCTTTGTTTTTAGTTTTGGTCTACGTCAGCCTCTATTTAGTTTTGATTTTGGAATATGCATATTGAAGAGTATCCAGTTTTGAGCGCACGCCACGGTATTGTGCGAAATTTCTATCAAAGTTTACGAGAAATTATACTTCATTTTCATTGCCTCTTCCATTTTAGCCCCTCAAAATGTATTGTGGCCTAAGGCCGATGTACATTAACCAATTTCAAGGTTCAGAGTTCTCTCTCTCCCTCCCTCCCTCCTTCCCTCTCTCTCTCTCTCTCTCTCTCTCTCTCTCTCTCTCTCTCTCTCTCTCTCTCTCTCTTTCTCTCTTTATGCCTGTATATGTTCTCATCTCAGAAGATCAAAGACATTTTTCTATTTAGCAGAAAATCTATACAACTATTTTGATGCCAGCTGAACAATGAGAACACCTTGATGACGTTGGTGACGAAATCCATTCACTGGGTCACTGATGAAAATGATTTTTTTTAATCCAACATTGAAAACTACTAATTGAAACACGACCTCAGTTTTTGCCCGGCTCTTCATTCCCTGTCAACATGGAAAAACAAAGGGCTCTGAAATTACAGAGAGACTCTTTTCTACCAGCAATTAACTATACTAAATGAAGTTTTTGTTAAGTAATATTGATTTTTGTTGGATGCCTCCATAACGTAGTTTTGGTTATAAATAAATTTTCTGGTTGATCAGTGAAAGAAGATTTTTTAAAACTCGGTTTTAATGGTGCACACCTTTTCATTTATTTCCTACTTCCAAAAAACACTGCCTAATTCTTG
This sequence comes from Rapana venosa, assembly GCA_028751875.1. Taxonomy (NCBI): domain Eukaryota; kingdom Metazoa; phylum Mollusca; class Gastropoda; order Neogastropoda; family Muricidae; genus Rapana; species Rapana venosa. The sequence continues at coordinate 6,694,046 of CM054153.1, read as the reverse complement.
AAAAAGCCGTGTGAAAATCCTTAAAAAAAACCAACAACAACAAAAACACTGCCTGATTCTTGAAAAAGACTTATGAATATTCTTCTTCGGATGTCTATGTGCTTATGTCAAGTTATCACGTGTACAACGGTATTCAAAAACTGTTCCAAAACGTAGTTTTTAGGCTGTTGCTATGTTCTATTTTAGCAACATAATGCAATGATATCAAATATATCGGCAGTAAAATCTAAACATTCGACTTTCTTTTCAAAACTGTTTACAAATTTGGTGCTATATGTTTTGTTGTACGGACTTATTCAGTATCATATTACTATGCGAAGACATAACTCCTGGTGAGAAATGTTTTGACCTTTAAAAATATTTTCCATTAGAGATGTGTAAAGTGTTTCTCTATACCTACATACGTTTTCTGCTTGTTGTTATCCCTCCCTTCACCCTACTCACCTCTTCTCTCTCCACATCCCCCCTTTTCCCCGGCCCCCCTCTCTCTGCACTCTTTAACCTTTTTTCTCATCATTCTCTCTTTTTTAAAAAATCTTTCCCTTAGTACCTCGCGTGCAATTCTAATAAAACCTTATATTTTTTCCAAGTTTAAATCAGCTAGTTAACAATTCTATAATCATTTTCTAAGAAATACCCCCCCCCCCCCCAAAAAAAAAACTTAAGCAATAAAAAGTGTATGTCGAAAAAAATGTATGTGGAATTTACTAAGACACCAACTAATTCTAGCTCTCAAGTTTGCAATTCAGTAAACTCTGTTGATATTACCTTTGGTCCGCTCACAAGTTCAAGGCAGAACTCACTATGGAAGCTGTTTGTGTGCTTGTCAGTTATGAAATATTGCAGTATGTCTGCCTGCTGTTAAGGCGTGTGGGTGTCAAAGGAACGGTTTTAGGGTGTGTTTAAAGTGCGCATACTTTTAGCTGAGTAACCTGGTCACAAAAACGTATAATTGGTGATGGTGTTGATGAATGCAGTCTATTGATAATGGCATTGATGAATGCAGAAGGCTGTATTGATAATGGCACTGATGAATGCAGTATATTGATGATGGCATCGATGAATGCAGGTCTGTAACGAGGACCAGCCTTTGTCGGTATGTTGCCCGAGTGTCTCTCCATCTATCCCTGTCTCTTCTCTCTTTCTGTGTACAGCCTCAGTATCCTCGTTTCTGGCTCTTGACGATTTACACTCCATTCTTTTTCTGTCTTTCTTTTTAGCTACTTTTCTTTCTTTCTCGTGTCTTTTTTTTCTCTCTCTTCTGTATTATATAAGCTGGATGCTTTTCTGCACATAGCAACATTTCCTTGACTACTGGAACAGAAACACATACGAGGGCGCCCGCGCGCGCGCGCGCGCACACACACACACACACACACACACACACACACACTACCAACACACACACACACACACACATACACACACACTTCTTCTCTCTCTCACTCTCTCTTGCTCGCTCGCTCCATCTCTCCCTCCTTCCTTTCCCTCCTTTCTTCCTTCTATAATTCTGTTAATGTTGTTTGGGGGTGGGTTTTTTTATAAAAATAATTGTCTTGTGTGTTTGGTTGTTTAGTTTTTTATATAAATTTTCTTTCTCTTTTCTGTCAGATACTATTCTGCACCCAATCATATTTTCTTTAACCCTGGCATTAAAACTTTAACATCTTTTAAAAAATATATCATCCATTTATTTATTGCTTTTGTGCATTTCCATAATACTCAAGTTTCTATTTTCAAGGCTGCAGAGTTCTGGTTTTCCAGGACATCAAATCCTGCACTGGTTTATTTTCCCCTCCTTCTCTAGCCTGGGTTTATAGCCAATGACATCCTGCTTCCTCTAAGACCCTTTTTTTTTTTTTACCACCACCTTCCTCGTTAAAACCCGCGGCATTCAGCTCTCAGAACCACGCAAACTTCAGATATGTATTATTCCACCCCTTTGACTGATCACATAAAGATGGGGTTGGAGGAGGGGGGGTGAGTGAAGAGGGGAAGGGAGAGAAATGTAACCCGGGCAAGGGTGGGAAGGGAGAGAACCTGTTCTCTGATCACGGAAACACGATCTCCACAATGCATTGTCGCAGTCCATTAAACAAAGGTGGACCAGCGGCTGTAAACGGAAACGGGTTTTTGCAGTGGCCCTGCCTTGCTGAGCTCAGCTGTGGAAATGGCAGATCCATGTTAACTTCACACACGTCCACGATCCCCCTTTTGGTGTAACAATGTCACGTCGCTGTTTCATTAGGAGAGATGTTGACATTGTCAACGTGGGCCGCACACGACCTCCATGTTCAGGGAGTCTGCCTCTGGCTGGCTCATTACTTGTGGCATATGCTTACTCCTTCTGAAGTTGAGTTAGATGTGACGTCACCAGCAATGTTCGAATTTCTCTATAGTTAAACAAAAAAATTATACATGTTTCTTTTCCCCTCCAAAAAAAATTCTTGGATTCATGAACTCTACACTTTTACTTGTGCAGTGGTCAGTGTACTTCTGTGGATGGAGGAAAAAGTGTGGATATTGGCGGTGGTGTCACATCTCACTCCACTTTATGAGGATTGAACATACAGCATGACTGACTGTCAGGCTGGCAGCCTTTGTGAATAAACGGAAGACTGGATGGACACCCACTCCCTCCCTCTCTCTCTCTCTCTCTCTCTCTCTCTCTCTCTCTCTCTCTCTCTCACTTTCGGAATGCCACGTATATATGAAATACACTGTTTTATATAATTTTTGGTTTATACATTTGATAGCGCTTTATTTTATAGTTGTCCAAAATTCATACAATAGTGTTCTCCTTCAATCAATATACCATGCCTCTTGGAAATATACCGAGTGAGTTTTAACTGATTTGCCTAACTTGCAATTGTTTGTTGTATTGACGCTGTTGTTGGCGGGGCTGTTAAAACTGTTTTATATTAGGCTCATTGGCATTTTGTAGCTTAACTTGATATGTTATTGATAGTATGTTTTAAAAAAAGGTTTGAGTGAGAGCGCTTTGTCAGAATTTGATATCTGGTTCATTTTGATGTTGATGTAACCTGAAAATGCTCTCTCTCTCTCTCTCTCTCCTCTCTCTCTCTCTCTCTCTCTCTCTCTCTCTCTCTCTCTCCCTCCCTCCCTCCCTCTCACTTGCTTCTTGCTGTCTCCTTTCTATTTTTACTTTATTCATTTTTACTTAATTATAATCAGTGTATAAGTCTTCATGTTAATGTTCAATTCATTTGAGAATTATGTGTTTATTAATGCATATCTCTTTTCTTTCAAAAAAAAAAAAGATAATCTATGCATCTCTTGACATTAGTGTTCAGGTCAGTTAGGGGTTATGTATTGTTAAATATACACTTGTCTTTTTCAATCATCGTGTCGTTGTTGTTGTAGGGTTTTTTTTCCCTTGTTTTGTTGATAGTCCCTAATCAGGGCAAGGGCCGGATGAAAAAACGTTCGCCAATGCTTATTCTGTTACCCTTGAAAATAATGTTTCATTCATTCATTCTCTCTTGCATAGCAGTCTCTTTGGGAGGTGAAAATGTTCTTGAACTGGGTTTTTCTCTGTGTAGAACGGATGAACTATTGTTTACTGGTTTCTTTATGTTTGTTTACTTAGGGGAGGTTGTAAAAAAAAAAAAACCCTGTAGAATGAAGACACTTGAAGCATTAAATAGACATGACATGCACGAATGCAATATGCAGGCATGAGCGCGTGCGCATACACACACACACCCACACCCACACACACACACACACACCACTCACCCCTAACACCACCTCTCTACCCAGCCCCAAACACAAACACACACAAACACACACACACACACACACACACACACACACACACACACACACACACACACACACCAATCCATCCGCCCACCTGTTCACCCACTCACTCACCCGCAGCAGTTCCAGGCGGCCCTTGTCCATCATCATGGTCAGGACAGTGATCAGCACCGACCCGTTAGACTGAGAGAGGTCTGCCGTTCTGGAGTCGCCCACGCTACACAGTGTGACGGCTGGAAAAAACAGCTTACCATTCCTCTGTAACAAGCACAAGTAAAACAAAACCACAGTCAGATTTTTTTAAAAGATAGTATGAAATAAGATATGAAGTCAAATAAAATAAAATGAAATATGATAAAACGAAAAAAAACAACCCACAGGGCTTTGGTTTATCGTCTTATTCGGAAAAGCATCTAGATCACCCATTCAAGATCTAATGGATGGATGGGTCGAGGGGAGGGCAAAGAGTTTGCGACTACCAGCCACCATAGCGCTTGGTTAGCGCCTTGGGTTTAGGACTGAATGGTCACAGGTTCGAATCCCATACGAGTCGCGGGGATTTTTCTGACTCTGATCGGCCTCTACCCAGATGAAATTGCTATGGGTTCTTTGGGAAGACTGGGACCACTCAGTTGGCTTCATTTCCACTTTACCGATGCGATTTTGAGAGTGTTGCCCATTATACCTGATCAGCAGAGTGGTGTCTGTAGCTCTCGGGCCAAGTTGGCGCCGGTATATATTATGATAGGAAGCGCAGAGAGGAGTCCTGTCACCCAACCTCAAAGCGCATGCTCTTCATAGCAGAAGCATTACATCACCCTCATCACCATTGATCATCACCCAAAATTAGAAAATTGTATCTGATTCGGTGGTCCTAGTTGCTCTGGTCTTATGGTGATCTTAGGTTCTGTTTTTACCATACACTTCTGTGCCTGTGGTGAGCTTGTGACAAAGCCTTTGGAATTGGAGGTTCACGGCAGAAAGTTGTGGGAGGGACTTTGTGGCGGTCACCACCCCGGGTGGGCGTCTCGCTCAATCTGGCTTCGCAACTGAGCTATTACTGTCGTCAGTAGGGGGCATAGCAGGTGGTTCCTGCGCATGCTATCTCAGAACAGGCACCACTGAACACCACCAAAGTGACCCAGTAACAGAGCGTGGCCCCCCTCTGCCTGGTGGCTCCATGGCGGTCTGACATTGATGAACTCCCTGTGGCCTTCTGATCCGGAGAATGCTACATAGTGAACCTGGGTCTGGCTGGGGAGGAGAGATTGAAATGAGCGGCGTGGGAGAAGTAGGACAGGAACGTCACAGAAGATGGGGCAGCAGTTGTTTTCTTTTTTTCAAATCGGGTTCAAATGGGGATCATACCTGCAATATCTAACTTTCTAGGCAGGTGCGTTACCTCCAGACCACAAGATACAGAAAGGACGTTATAGATGATATATCCCAGGTGTTATATCTTAACGCGCATGGTTACAACACAACCTCTGCTTTCTTGTGAAATTTCTATGCTAATAACGGGACCGTCTTAACTTAACAGTTAATGATAAGAAACAAAAATGCCCAAAAACACCTTTATTCGGTCGCAAGTGAATGTGGTTTTGTTGTTATTAAACCAGAAAAAGGACATTTTTCGCACGATTGAGTAAGCAGCGACTATCAATACCCGCAACAACTGAATTACTGTGGTATCATTAACAGAAAAACACGATTATTTTCAGACTAGGTACACAGAGAATGTATTTTTCGAGCTTGTACTTTTTTTTTAGCTTGTAGGGTTGTTTTTAATCTCTCTCTCTCTCTCTCTCTCTCTCTCTCTCTCTCTCTCTCGCTCTCTCTCTCTCTCTCTCTCTCTCTCCTCTCTCTCTCTCTCTCTCTCTCTCTGTTTGTAAGAAAAGGTAACGGTGTCCTATAATCTATGTGGTCATAGGGGGACGAGACGTCAGAGACTCACTTCTCACTTCACTAGGGGCCAGCATACTGAGGCTAATTTCTCTTCCTCGCTGCTTTACCTTCCCTGACCCTAAGAGGGCAGGTACCCATTTACAACTGGGTGAATTGGGAGACTGTATTGAAACCAAGGCGTGCAAACGGTCATGCAATCAAGTGGTAACCACGCTCCACGCTGCTTTACCTTGGCTGGGGGAAAGCGAGTGCTCCGACCACTGAGTTATCCTATTCCCACAGTGTTTGTACGACCTCATAATTCAAAATATAAAAGAAAAGTACAAAGATCAATTTTCCAAGCGTTTCTCACTACATTATATCCATTTCTTGCCCACATTTTCCCACAAAATTCCACATGGTTTATACTATGTCTAATATGTAGACACTAGGTCTACCGCAATCTTATTCACCAGACTTGAGAACTGACTTGATGAGAGATATTATCACATCATTATTATACATGTGATAGAATCATGCCCAGGACCAATTCCTGTATGTATGACGTACATATTGATAGCAACTCAATAATTGCCGTTCAGAGATACTGACGATGGGCAAACTATAAATTAAAGAAACAAGGAGTTGGGATAGCCCTTATATCAGATGAAATATTGGAAAAAGACCGCAAAACACTCCAAGATTAAATTTGTTCATCTCCGTTGTCTGTATTGTTTTTTCGTTAAGAGGGAATCTATACCACACCCTTGTCTCCTTAGTTTCACAGTCTTTAAAAACCAATTATGAACAGTTTTCTGTTTGATAAATCCGCCGGGAATATTTTCACACCCTAACGTCTTAAAAGCAGCTGTCACTTGTGTAAATGTGCAAAGGTAGGGAACAGAACTAAGATCATTGAACAAGCAACGGCAAAAAGGACAGACAGACAGACAGACAGACAGACAAGAGAGGCACAGAAACAGAGAGAGAGAGAGAGAGAGAGAGAGGAGAGAGAGAGAGAGAGAGAGAGAGAGAGAGAGAGAGAGAGAGAGATCAAGAAAACAAATATTAGAAAGAACCATGACAACAACAATTTAAAAGATTTGTGAGCATTGCAAACATAGAACACGACAAGAAATAAACACATGGTTCAATAGTGGGTTTAACGCAGCAAAAAGACATCAGAGCCAGCAGTTCATAGAAATCAATGGGTATCAGGCCTCCAGAAAGTCTCCAGCAAGATGACATCCTGCACTTTTGTAAGGCCTTTTTAAAGAAATCCAGTCATGCTTGTTTACTTTAAGGAAAAGCAAAGCACTGAACCAAAGGGAATGAAATAGGATGAGGATTTGTCCTTACCTGGATCATACATTCGTTTAATGGTGGGGGTTTTTTTGTTTTGAATTTTGATTGAGTGGGGTTTTTTTCTGATTACTGTTGATTTTTTGCTTGATTTCCACCCTTTTTTTAAAGTGAGATAGCAGCCCTTATACGGTTTCGTGGTTGATGTCAAATTTAACCGAGTTCTGACAAAAAGAACAGCAAAAATTCAAATAAAATGCCAGAAACATATATTTTTGTTGTGCAATGGATAGTCGAGCAAATAACAAGTTCAACACTAAAGTAGGCTTTCATCAAGTTGACCCTGGCCATCTCTCTCCTCTCTCTCTCTCTCTCTCTCTCTCTCTCTCTCTCTCTCTCTCTCTCTCACACACACACACACACACACACACACACACACACACACACACACACACACACACACACACACACACACACACACAGGGGGACGGGATAGCCTAGTGGTTAGAACATTGCGCTTGCAATCTGACGACCCGGGTTCGATTCCCGTTGAAGGGGATATTTTCCCCTGGAGTTAACATCAGTGCAGACTCCACTCTCCCCAAAAGTCCTTCGGATGAGAATATAAACCGAGCTCCAGCGTGCGAACGCACACAGAACATCTTGCGAACACGTTAAATCCTGTTCCGCTTTTCGTAAGAGTAGGCCATTGTGTGCCGGTGGGAACAGATGACAGAATTTACAAAACCGCATACACACGGGGACTGGATGTAAAAAAGCACATAAGTGCTTATTCCATTATCCTCGATATAAAAGATAAAAAATATTTTTAAAATAGAATAAACACACACACATACACACACAGAGAGACACACATACAGACAGAAAGAAAGAAACAGAGACAGACAGAGACACAGAGAGAGATAGACATACAGAAAGACAGAGACAGAAACAGAGAGAGACAGGGACAGACAGAACAATAACAATAAACCAGGCTTACCATCAAGTTGACCTTGACCGTGATGGGCGCCTCCCAGAAAACGTAGACCCGCTGCACCACTTGGTACACGGTGAAGGTCAAGGCCGCAATCAGCACCAGAGCCCAGACCAGCCGGTGAAGGCCGCCATGCCTGTGATCAGCCAGGCGTGACAGGCCGATCACCGTCACATGGTCTGCAAAGTCCTCCAGGAGTGTTCTGCACAGTCCTTGAGCCGTGTCAGAACCCATTGGTTTCACAGACTTGGTTTTATGCCTGATTGAGCTTGACACGTTTCCACCCTTAGTCTGTGTGGGACAAGGTTTTGCATTCTCTTTTGAATTCGTGTTTTTGCTTTGAAGTGTTTGTTTGGAGGTGGTGGATGAAGGCGTTCCTTGACGCTGTACTTCAATGGGAGAAGCTGGTGGTGTGGTTGTTGTGGTGGTATGCTGAGTTATTGTTTTCAGTTGGTTTCTATCATCTGTTATGCTGACGTCTTTGTTTGGATCTTTTTCTTGGCTGTTATTTAAGTTACCCTCCCTGGGTGTTCTGTTACCGGACGTGTTTCTCTTCCTCGTTGAAGTCTTGAAGGAAGGGTTTCTCTTCTTTGTGGACATTTTGTCAACAAAGACATCGGGTTTTCTTTTCTGTTACTGTAAATACGCCTTAAGCTGAAATATTCTTTCAGTGTGAGTAAGCATTGCGAGCCGCCAACTCACTTTTCCTTCAAGTGTTTTTTTTTTTATATCAAGCATGAAACTGCTGTAAAAATTGTCCTGATGTGACCATGCTATGCCTTGTTTTTCCACATAGTTTTGCCTTACGTCTATTCTTTCGCCAGAATTCTTCCTTTCCTTGTGATGAGGTGTGGGCAGAACTTTTCTTTCACCTTGGGCACACTGTCATCAAAAAGATTTTCATCATCGGAGACACAGCACTGAAGATCATAGTTTATGTGGAAAAAATCATAAAGTAAGGAAGACTGAACAACACATACCACAGACTAAGATGAACATCATCAGTGTCATTAACACTGCATATCAAAAATGGACATAATTACTGCCTGCCCAAAGCTTTTTTTATTACATAAAAAGTCCTCCTATGCCTTGAAAAATTATTGCACATACAGAGCAATTAAAAAACCCAACTTATTTCAAAGTATGTATAAAAATGTGTGTTGTACACAATGATTATTACTTTTTGATAATGACAATACTTAAACAAATACGCAGCAGTAGTCAAGGAAAGCGGAACATTTCATAAACATAGGAACAATGAAAGAATACAGAAAATATCTATCTCTATCCCCAAAGGAAAAGTGCACGGTGAAAACATCATGCTTTCTACCTGTGTGAGCAGGCACCTCCTCAGTTCCTGTCATTAGCGGAACCATAACAAAGACATACAGACCCCACAAGACAAAAGCTTCGGAGGCACTCCCAGAGGCAGCGGACACATCACAACAGCACACATGCGGAAGACACAGACATCCACAGCCATTGTAACAACATTCACGGTAGGAACACTTTCTGATCAAACACGTAGTCTAGTTAACACTAATTCACCTCACAAACGACAGGTATTGATCAGAGGTGAACCTGGGCGTCTACATACTCTCTTTGTTTGACCTCAATCAACTCATTCATCTGGCTCCAATGAGAACCCCTGCCTGCATATCATGGTTCCCTGACTGCAGTTATGGAAATGAAGGCCTGGCCACTGGAACGAATCTTTGCCTATCAAATGTAGCTCATGCGTGTTGATGGAAGGAGACAGTTCTTTCCTTTGTGAGAGGTCGGGGGGAAATTGAACTGTGGTCTTGTTTTGCCTGGACAGTTAATGTAAGCAACTACATGCACGTATTCGCACACACACACACACGTATACAGTCATGCTTGCATGAATGAGCAAACAATGACTTTGCTTGCGCTGTTATGCGTGAAATGATTATTGAGCTCAGATGTCACAACACGCAAGCATCCTATCATGCGCGAAAGTACCAAAGAAAACCTGCCATACTGAACAAAGAATTGCTTACCCACTCTGTGAAACAAAGGAGCGTGATATTGTCCTTATCAAAATCTGTCTGGAAAGGAGAAGTTTTGCCCATGAAAGCAAAGGATTGTCTGAACAGTACTTCAACCAGCTGTCCCATAGATGCACGAAAATATTGGACAATAATAATAATAATAATAATGTAGGGATTTATATAGCACCGAATCTTTTAAAGTAAACAAATCAAAGAGCTTGCACTCAAATTATTCACATGCATGCAACAGTCCATAAATATCAGGATAAACAAATATCAAATGTATACACACACCACACTTAGGTGGGGTGGTGGAGGTGAAGGTAGCTACTGAAACATTTTGAGGCTAGAGTTAAAAGTATCAAATGAAGGCTTTTGGCAAAGTGGGAAAGTGAGGTCATTTCATGTGGACCGACCAGAAACAGAAAAAGAGCGACGGCCAAAAGTGGTTTGTTTAAATCTGGGTGTTCGAAAGCAAAACCTATCTGCAGCTGAACGAAGGGAACCGAACGGAGTGTACAGGTGAAGACAGTACAGGTACAAGTAGAGACAACAAAACAGACTGGCATCGAGTCTTTACCAATTCCCCACTACACTTCAAGTGACACATAACCACATAGCAAAACAGTTCTTCACAATGGCTTCAACGCTGAGAAGCTCCCACAGTAGACATGGATCCATGTCTACACTGATGGGTCAGCAACCACTGCTGTAACCAGTGAGGTCGCAGGTACCCTGGTGCAGTTCCCCAAAGGAGATACAGCTGTTGCCAGTGTTGTCACCAACTACCATGCCACAGCTGAATACTTATATGGACCACCTTCATGGTTTAGGGCTCAATGACTGCAAACAGGCTGTCTTCCTGCCAGATGCTCTCTATAGCTGCAACCCCCTATCAGCACCATGTTACTACCTTGTCCACAGTACTACAAAAAACGTCACTGTGATCTGTCTTCCTATGGATCCTGGCCCACAGCAAAGTTCCTGGAAATAAACAGTCTGATAAGCGCTTGTGGAAAGCAACCCAACCATGGCGTCTTCTTGTCAGCTCAGGACATGGGGTGAAATCAATCAATCTATGGGTATGGCAAACTAAAAATTTGGAATATGACCATCTTTGGATATTTAAAATCTAACTCTCTTTGAACATATCATAAATCTAAAATGAAGCCATCTTCAGATATGACATACTATGATCTAGAGGAGAATAATCTTTGTCTATGGCACACTATGATCTCTTGTAATAATCTCTGGCCATGACACCCTAGAACCTCAAATGAGTACTGTTCGGAAATGAGAAACTATACTCTGGATTAAAACAACCTTTCGAAATGACATGTCACGCAATAACCTCTAATTAAAAAATATTTTGAACATGACACACTATAATCTCTAAATGATAAAACTTTGGACATGAGACTCTGTAATCTATAATGAGTAATATTTGACTATGACCCAAAATAACCTAAACTGAAACTCTAGACATGTGACCCCATAACCTGAGTCGAAGCACCCTTTAGACAAAATGCACAAAACTCCAAACGGAAACAATATGGGCATTACAAAAAAGAACTTAATTGTGCCTCAGGCAGAAATGAAGGCACTCACTGAACCCAGAACACATCACATCAAGTCTCCAGCAAACTCATTCACTCCATACTACCTCTTTGTCCACTAAACCGACTGTAATATCTCGCCAACTCCAAACTGTTAAGCGGACACGTGAACAAGACAGGCAAGCAAAACCCTCCAGACAAAACTTCAGGAAACAATTGAAGTGATCTGCCACGCAATGCTCCGTCTTTCTCTGATGCCCAGTCTCACAAACACTTCACCCCGGATAACTATGAGAGATATTGATCTGAAAACATATATTTGTTATCAGCAGGGTGGAAGAATCAATTTTCTCGCCATTGCTTGCTATCCATCTCCACCCCCAACCGATTTTTGTTTGTTTGTTTTTGTTTTGGAACCACGTGTATTCAGAAAGGCTTTCATTTTAAAAGTTGTATACAAACACACAATGCTATACACAATGAAATATGTTTATATTCACACTTGGGTATACGTGCACATACTCTCTCTCATCTCTCCTCTCTCTCTCTCTCTCTCTCTCTCTCTCTCTCTCTCTCTCTCTCTATCTATCTATCTATCTATCTCCTATCTCTCTATCTCTCTCTCTTCATTATTTACATTTGAGATGTTCGGGTTTTTTCCTTTGCATTTTTCTTTGGGGAATGGAAATGGGTGGGTGGGGTTGAGGGCATGGTGTAAAGAAGCTGTAAGCAATTAAAGCAATGTTGTATTCATATTCATATTCTCTCTCTCTCTCTCTCTCTCTCTCTCTCTCTCTCTCTCTCTCTCTCTCTCTCTCTGTCTCTCTCTCTCTCTCTGTCTCTCTCTCTCTCTCTCTCTCTCTCTCTCTCTCTCTCTCTCTCTCTCTCTCTCCTTCAAGAATCGTAGTTGTATGTCTGAGCAAGTCGTTTGCCCAGGTGTTGTTACGCAGTACAGTGTTTACGCCTTTACCAGCTTTTGGGAGGACACTTGCGACAGTAAGGCGGAGACGTGAACCATGTCTGCAGAGAAAGGATCAAATAGCAATATACCGGCGACAGGAAAGTCATCACCAAAAAGGGAGGTAACAAACCACTCAAATTGCCAACAACAACAAAACTGTACTAAGTTATTGCTGCCCACTGTCCTGTGACGACACAGTTCTCCTTCTCGCATGCCACTCGACCTGACTCGCTGTACTACAGAAAGCTTAAGCCATGCCCCAAATCGTTTTGTTACACTTCCAGAAGAAGCGTCAATGGACGGAGAGTTATCAATGCTAGGCCACCATGAGGGCACCAACCAGAAACGACCTCGCAATGTCTCTGGATTACTTTAGGGATGGTCAGTGTTTCCTGTTCATATCTTCACGACACATAACACTATCTACTCAAACACCAAATGACAATACTGACCCAGTTGTTCAAGCCAGTCGCAAGAGTCCTGCTTTTCAAATCGTTCACGCCAGTGCACTTTTCTCGATTCAAAGCATTTTACTGACCAGTGTAGGACCCTATCGATATGGCTATATGAATAAACACAG
>CM054153.1:6658474-6678474 GCA_028751875.1 Rapana venosa | reverse complement strand
AGAGCCAGAGCCAGACAGACACAGAGACAGACAGACAGCCAGCCAGCCTGACAGACTCCGACTCGTCAGATACTATTTTAATCTCTGTGCTTACTCTGTGACCAGGAGCATTGCAATCAGCGGCAGATATCGAGCGGGAGGAGGAAGGTGGTTGCTGAACCAGGTTGTGTATATGACGTCCGGCAATGGCGACAGTGTGGAAGCACAGGGAAGAAGAGTGAGAGACGCAGGTCTGCCTGACCCAAAACAGAAGGATGCGGACAAAAAACCCAGTCAGACAGTGGAGAACCTAAGTACGCATTGGCATACAAAGAACCTGCTATATATACGCACGTAACATACAAATGCACGTGAGCAAGCATATCAGCGCCTGTGTGTGCGTCGCAGATATGTATGCATGAACTCACAAGTGGACACAGATGTGAAAGCATGCACTAGTAATCTGTGTTTGTGTGTGTGAGAGAGAGAGAGAGAGAGAGAGACATATGCACGCACCCCCACCAGACACACACCCAGCAGCAGAAGATAATGCAAAAAGTGGAGAAGTAGTAACAGTAGTGGTAGTAGTAATGGTAGTAGCGGCAGAAGCAGCAATAGTAATAGTAGTGGTAATGGTAGAAACAGCAGAAATAAGATCTCTGGTTACTGCAGAAGCAGCTGCTGTAACAGCTGCCTCGAGCTCTAAACGGGGCAAATCGGCTGGTTAACAAACTTTCAGAATATATGCAACCCAGAGCAGTTCAGTTTTCAAATGCTTTCAATCATTGCCTAGCAGCATGGAGATGATCAATCCAAAATGTGAATTCAGCTGAGAGACGGTGCCCATGGACAAATGGAAAACACTTTTAGCAAGACATTAATTTTGAGAAATGTTATCTCATTTTTCTCAACAGTATCAGCAATGAGACCTTTTCTATTAGTTCTGTGTTGTTTCCCCTTCCTTGTCTATTTTTCTATTGGTCCTGTGTTGTTTCACCTTCCTTCTTGTCTATTTTCATGCTCCTTTTGCTTCCTATCTGCATCACTCATTTTTATTTTCAGAACCTGTTCCATATTCTCTCTCCCCTTTGATCCAGAAATGAAACAGTTTTTCTGTTCTGTTTTATTCTCAGTAAAAGCGAGTTTTCAATTTCATCCTTTTTATATTTTGCTGCTTGTGTACATCAAATGAAGGCCAATTTAGAGGCGCCTTCTGCTACTGGTAATCATGTAGGCCAGTGCCACTTGTCACATGTGAAGAGTAAAGCCAACCAAAAACAATCTAATCACGAGACACATGGACTGCTGTGCCAGATTCGACTTACCCAAAGTATTTACTACAGAAAGGAATGGCATCTCTCATGCTTTATCAGGCAGGAAAAGGGAAGCTTTGATATAGTCATGAACACACGCGGGTTTTTGTTGCTGTTTTCGTTGAAATGGACTTGATAGAGAACCACAGGGCAATCCTATCCCATTTTTATGGCCCTAAACACAGAAGCCCTATGAGGTGTAGGAAGACATCCGGAAGTCAGCGGGCACAGACAGAGTTCCATGCTTTCCAAACTTTGTTGGCGTTAGTATCTTACGGGAACATGGTTTTTACAACAATAACAAAAACCCCAGAGTGTAGAGTTTACACCTCCTTAGTGTCCCAGAAATTTCAGAAGTGAGTTTGAGTGGCAAAAAGTTTCTCTCTCTCTCTCTCTCTCTCTCTCTCTCTTCTCCTCTCTCTCTCTCTCTCTCTCTCTCTCTCTCTCTCTCTCTCTCTCTCTCTCCTCTCTCTGTCTGTCTGTCTGTCTGTCTGAATTTACGCATGCAGGACGCTCATGATCTAAAACATATTGCATATGTCGAACACTTGTCCCGTGATCCTCAATTACTTTTACCTTTACTCATGGCTGTCCACTTCTCTTTTTCAGAGACTATGGAAGCAGATCTTGATAAAGCGATTCATGAGGAGAAAAATAAACCCGTCAAAACTGAAGAACAAATTGAGCGCCTGTCATCCATCCTTGCAAACTTCACAAACAAAATGGAGAAAGATAATGCAAAGGAGAAACCAGATCGGCAGATATCAGATCAGCAGAAATCAGATCAGGAGAATTCAGACCCGGAACGTAAGCCAGATGTCGAGGAAGTTTCTACCAACGAAACTTATAAGATAGACATTGCTGATGTAAAGAAGGGGGAGAGTGAGAGGATGACGATGAAGATGAAGACGAGGATGAAGATGATGATGATGATGATGACGACGAATCTCTAGAAGAAGAGGAGGATTCTGATGAGGAAGAGGAACCTTCGTCAGAAGATAAGAAGGACAAATCTCTTCAAAATGGTGTTGCTAAAGAACAGGAAGTAATCGATGAAATTGAGATCAACGAGACGATAGTGAACGGGCGTGAACAGACAAAAGTAAGTATCTTTGAAGAGACTGTCGCGTTACGGACCCCTTCCCCTCCAAACGATAACTCTACTGCGGAAGCAGAGGAAACAACTACCAAAGAGGGAGGGGATGAAAAGGAAGAGAGAAAATCCAAAGTGGAGGAGGAAGCGAAAGTTAAAGAAGTGATAACAGTAGAAAATAAAGATAAAAAATCCGAAAATGGCAAAAAAGACCCAAAAGGGAAAAGATCTGTGGATATCAAGCAAGATTCACAAAAAGAAAAGAAAAAGGGAGGAAAACTTATTGCAGAGGTCAAGCATGATGAAGAGGGAAACAGAACTGAGGCCCTCTCAATACAAAGCCACTCCGAAACCAGTAATATCACAGAGGAAAACCAAAGCATCCAGGAAGGTACCAAAAAGGAACTGCATTCATCCAACAAAAACAGTACGTCTGCTGATGAATCCATAAAATCAAACAAGACAGAAGAAAGGGGACTTAAAAAGGAAAAGATAAGCATTAAAATAATAATTGCAGAAATCTGCAAGAAAGAGAAAGACAGTAACAAAGACAAAAAGCAGTCACAGGATAAAGAATCAGCTAAGGAAAATGAAGTCTCTCAAAAAGAAGAAGAAACGAAGATGGAAATAGAGCCCGGCCAACAGAAGACAGGAGAGCTCCAGAGAATGAGGAAACACCGTCGAAGAAAAAGAGAAGCAACACAGAAAGGATCACTGATCTACGTCAAAGCTGCCCCATCCCGAACACGCCGCCGCAGACTTGTACAGAACCATAGATCTATTCAGACCAGGGAGAAAAAGGCTGCAGTGTTCAGAGTCAAAAGAGAAAGAACTCGAAGGTCAGAGGTGATTCGAGTTATTCCAGGTGATATTGATGAAGATGATGATGACACTGATGATGACGACTACGAAGAGGAAGTCGAGCGAGACCTAGCGATTTTTCAGGCGGTGGAAAGCAAAGGTGGCAAGCCTGCAGAGGCCATAAAGGTGGGAGACAAGGGAAAGAAGAAGTCACAGATGCAATACGACGAGATTAAGTTTTTTCCTCAACCCAAGGAGGACAACCAACAAGAGGCGCCGTCAAAAGATGTTCTAAATGCTCTGGATGATATATCCAAAATGAAGAAGGGCGGAGACAGGACAATCAAGGTGATCAAAGTCATACCGTTAAACTTACAAATTGAAACTGAATCTCAACCAGGTGCTGGAGCTCCAGGTGCTCCTCCTGGAGCTCCCGGTGCTCCTCCTGGCGCTCCAGGTGCTCCTCCTGGAGCTCCCGGTGCTCCTCCTGGCGCTCCAGGTGCTCCTCCTGGAGCTCCAGGTGCTCCTCCTGGAGCTCCAGGTGCTCCTGGAGCACCGCCAGGTCCTCCTCTAGCAGGAAAATAGGACGTGGTAGGAAGAGTGGCGTGTGGTTGGCCAACGTGTGCAGTGTCAGAAACACTCTGTTGACTTTTGACTTGTTTCCTGAGACCATGACCTTTGACCACAATCAAGTCTAGTTTGGACTGAACTCTTTTTCTAGCTTTCAGAAGCACTAGCAGTAACGGGACTCTGTGATCCAACGACAGGAAATCAGTCATCAGTATTCCAGGATTTTCAAGGGCTGAATAGTCATTGCAGTCAGCCTTCTATGACTTGCCAGGTTCCAAATCAGAATGTAGATGTAGAGCCAATTCCAAACTTTCTGGAATGGCATGTTATTACTTACATCAGGTACTCTGTGTGTGACTTACCGGGACTAAATCAGTTATCACATAAAACTAACATTGCATGCTGGAATGAGATCAGTCAGAAGAGCTGGGGTTCCAAGATATACCAGACATATCTTTTAAGCAGAATATTCTGAGTCCGTCATTATTTCACTCAAACGGACACAGACACAGTTTTCATTAAAACATTCTATGACGCAAAGGAACAGAACCAGTCATTACTTTATTCTGCGTACCAGGACATACTAGAAAGGATTCAGCTATTGCTGTTGACTTTCCATGACTTACAGAAATAAATCTTTTTTTTTTGTAAGCTAACGCTATACGACTGTCCTGGATTCGGATCAGCTTTGCCAGTAGAATAGAAACAGTCCCTAGTATAACCTCAGCGTTAAGTACTTACTTAGTCATCCACAAACAAAATGTCAGTTTGTGCCTTACCAGACAAGTGGAATCAAGCAGCAGTTGATTCAGCTTGCTACCAAAAGGTAGAGGATGAAAATTCTGAATGAGTATTATGGAAGAACGATGTATCTGTGATATGTTGGTGTCAAACATTGCCTACATAACATTTAATGATTACCGCAAAACATCTCCTGAAATTGGTTGTTGAGTCACTGAAAATAACAAACATGTTTTATCATCTCCTTTCCCTCCCAAGTTTTAATTGAATTCCTTTGACTAACTTCCTTAGGACTACGCTTGATGACAAATGTAATTGATAACCAAAGGATCTGTCCGTAGACCGTGCTCAGACTGATGGTTTATATTGATGACATCTTATTCTACCACACAATCAACTTTGCTCTATAATAATACCAAGATAAAATGATTAGCAAACATTTCGATCTTATATCAAATTCGGCTATTCTTCACAACATAAGTCAAGGAGTTTTCTTTTTCTCTCCTGCATTTGTTATCCAAATAAAAAAGTGTTTTTTAAAGGATTACAGACTTTGTGAAAGCTTTTGCCCTTCTTATTTGCTATGTAAAAGGGATTATGATGTGAAATCTTTGGCTGCTACATCTGTATATCTCAAATACTTTTCTGTTAATAATTGAGAGAGCACTAAAAAGAAAAACCAACCATACAGTTTTGAAGTGTTGTTGTGAATGCCAACATGGAAGTGCAGTTGCCGTTTTCTAAAGTATGAAAATATCAAATGAATTTCTTTCAAAGTTTTGTATCTGTAAGCTGAGACTTTCTGCCTGCCTGTCTGCCTGTGTGTGTCCCTCTCTCTCTCCTCAACACGGCAATATGTGCAAACACACACACACACACACTCACACACACACACACACACACACACACACACACACACACACACACACACAACACACACACCACCACCACCACCACCATGGAAAATTTTGCCATTTGTGTGAATTTGAGAGAAGTCCCTTTCGCGTGCAGACCATTGCCACACAGTAAGATGACGCTGAGGCCAAAATCAAAATTTTAAACTGCAAGACAAAACTAAAGCCAAAGATGATATACCTGTTTTCACCTTATTGTTTTCTTCATGCTCACTGTCAAAGATACTTTCAAACAAATAACACATCGATTCATTCAGCTGTCCCATTTTCCACCTACTAGGAAATCAACGTATACCATACTCACCAGTATGCAAAAGATTCGTGTTTGCCTTCTCCAAGTCCAAAAGCTTAACCCAAAACTCATATGTGCACCCCAAACAAGGCAAAATACTCAGGAAAGGTATTTTTTAAATGTGTGTGATTATCCCCCAAAATATTAATCAATGTTTGCGTATCAGGTTTTCCACAAGAGCGCTTTACTCACAGCCACTGAAGTGTGTTTCTGCCATCGGGTGTCTGTAGTGCCGCTGGTGTGCCTGGGTTGATCATGACAGATCAGGCGTGAACATTCACAGCAGCAGAAAGCAGACAAGTACCCTGACTTCTACCATGGCATCCAACGGCCTCACCTCACGCAGCCCCTGCATCAGCAAACAGGAAACAGTCATACATCTCCCTTCATTATTTCATGCCTAATCGTGGAACACAAAAAACCTGGACATAGTAGAACAAAGATGGAAATGGACATAGTGGGATATTGACAAAACACACATGGTAAATTATAGACTTGACCTAACTGGACATAGTCTAGTAGATCAAAGATAGAAGTGAGCATGTGGGGACATAGAAATATAGAAAAATACACATGGTAAAGTATAGTCTTGACCTTACTGTACATAGTGGAACAAATACAGACAGAAATGGACATGGTGGGACATAGAAATACTAGAAAAATACACATGGTAAAATATAGACTAGACTTCACTGTACATAGTGGAACAAATACAGACAGAAATGGACATGGTGGGACATAGAAATACTAGAAAAATACACATGGTAAAATATAGCCTAGATCTAACTGTACATTGTGGAACAAAGACAGAAGTGAACATGGTGGGACATAAAAATATAGACAAATTACACATGGTAAAGCATAGACTTGACTTCTCCCTGGTTTAACTCCTTGAGGAGTTGTTGGGGTACTACACTGACTTTTTCAGACAGTGTGTCAAGGAAGCTGACCCTGGCAGAGCCCTTCCCTCCCCAGCAGCAAAAGGCATGTTGGTTATGTTCATGTCATCGGTGCAACTGACCAGTTGGCCATACCCATTTATGAAAGGTGCTTATGCAAGATGCGTAGTACATAGGCAAGATGCTATGAAATGGTGCATAGACGTAATGAGAAAATGAAAATGGGGCAACACAATCAAAAGAAAGCTGATACAGTAGGTCGGAAGTATACCCAAAAAATGAATATGGTGGAACAATGGACACGGTGAACTCATACACTTTTAAAAAAAAAGAGCCAGGATAAAGAAAAATTAAAGCATTCGGACACTTTCACCTGAACTTAGCAATTTACTCCCCGAAGTCGGAGTGCGACTACCTTAATAGTGGGCAAACCGGTCGCATACGCAATAATCTCACTATTGATGAATTCCGGAGCTCTTGCTGAGGGACGAGGAAATTTTGGGGAAGTCTTCTCCTTTGTCGTCAAACGCTCAGACAGCATTCTTGTATGTCATTTGAGCGAAAATGCGTTGTGCTGCCCATATTAAGCACCTGACAAGTAGGGCCCAGTGCATCCCACTTCGGCGTGGTAGAAGCGAGCAGGCCTAAATGTATTGTAATGGAATCAGCAAAGTTTCCCATTATTAAGAGAATCTATCTCTCTCTCCCTTTCTCTCTGTCTCGTGGATTTTGTTTTCGTGTTCTAAGTTTGAGGTTCATTCTTTTGGAAATCTATTGTGTACTTTTTTGTGTCATATTTGTAGTTACCTGAACATAACATGGGGGTGGGGGGGAGTCAGCTTGAAGAGACCAGAAGTAAATCGTTATCCCTATGTAGACTGTAAATGACTAATTGACTGGAGTGATTGTTCGCTTTTAACTCTTTCAAGATTTCATTATCTTTTAACTCCTTGATGTTAACGTCTCCATTCAGATCAAAAAGAAATTTGATGGTGCCAGTGATTATCCCGTAAGGTTTAAGATATCGTTGTTTGTTTGTTTTTGTTTTTTGGTGTGTGAGTTTTTTCTTCTTTTTGGGGGGTTGGGGGGGGGGGGTGTTCTCTGCTTTTTGTGTTGAATAAACATTTTGATTTTTTTAGACAGAACACTTTGCTCAAGCTCTTATTTACCTTAGCGTTAACTTTTCTAAAAGATGACACTATATTTAATATGACGACATGACATAACGTCATTGTGACGTAAAGATGCTGACCTAAACTATCCGACTAAACTTGTCAAAGATGAAAGCATGCATTGGAATTGTCCCTGTCTTGTACTAACAATCATATTCTTCTCGGCCAAGGAATTGGAAAGCAGGTAAGTGCTGAGGTGGTGAGTAAATCTGTCAAGATGGATCTGACTGGAAGAAATGTTCAGGTATAAAATCCAAGACAATAACTAGACAATCTGAAGCCTACATGAAACAATATTTTGCAGTTTTAAGTTGAGAGCAGAAGTCTACAGTGCGTAGGCCGGCAGGTTCAAAGCTGCCCTCACACACCTAGCTTACATTGATGAAAATGTCGTCTTTATGCACTTATTTCCCTCCTATTGTGTTGTTGTTATTGTTTGCTCTTACTCTTAATCTTATTGATCCTGATTTGCTATTTGTTCAGTATATGCAAAATTGCGTGCATACGAAAATACACGCACGCACGCACACGCACGCACGCACATATATATATATATATATATATATATATACACACACACATATATGCCCACGCATGAACAAGCACAGATATATGTATACCCGCCTGTGTGCACACGGGCCTCGTTGGATTGTAAACCTCTTCCATTTTCAGGACTTTGCAAATTTCTTTTTTTATATAATTATATATATTTCAGGATTTGTTTTTATGTAGGAGATATGATATAGTGCACAAAAAGTATTTGGTAGTTCTGTATGACGTACACATGTGTTGCTTTCCTATATGCATTGGATGAAACTGCTTAGGATACTTATTTATAGTTAAAAATGCAACTCTCTCTCTCTCCTCTCTCTCTCTCTCTCTCTCTCTCTCTCTCTCTCTCTCTCTCTCTCTCTCTCTCTCTCTCTCAGGGGAGTGGAGTCAGTACTGATGTTAACTCCGGGAGGGAAATCTCCTTGAACAAGTGTCTCGGTGGTGGGTTGAATCCGGGCTCGATCCTGGGCCGTCAGATCGCGGGTGCAACACTCTAACCACTGGGTTACCCGCCCCTGTGCAGGCGTTAAAAACCCATCCTTCTATGGCAGAAGATTAGGCCATATATATATATATATATATATATATATATATATATATATATAATATATATACACTATAAACCGAGGTCCCGTGTGCGAACGCACGCAGAACATCTTGCGCACACGTTAAATCCTGTTCCGCTTTTCGTAAGAGTAGGCCATTGTGTGCCGGTGGGAACGGATGACAAAATTTACAAAACCGCATACACACGGGGACTGGATGTAAAAAAGCACATAAGTGCTTATTCCATTATCCTCGATATAAAAGAATAAATTAAAAAATAATAAATTTTTAAAATATATATATATAACACCCGAACATGCCAAATTGCAATCTGCAGGCTGAAATTGTGTTGAAGAAATGTCTGCTAAACGCAGGGATGATACAACACCCACATCCAACCAACACCAAACCAGAATATTCGTCTCCCTTGATAATATAGGCAATCATCAGAATATCATCAGTCTGAACAACCATCTGATTAAATAACCTACCAGCTAACTAAACTAACCAAGCAAACAATCATTCAGTTAACCAAACAAACATATCGCCAACAAACCAATCAAACACTTTCTGGTGTAAAAAAAACACAAAAAACTCATACTTTTTTCCCCTTTGAAGACATCTACCCTCAACGACCTTTGATGATGCTGGCGACGCAGCATCGAAAGCTGCTGCAGCAGCAGAAGCAGCAGCAACAGCATCAACGCCTCATATGTCACCAAAGACATCGTCAGGACCAGAACCTTCCAGAAGGCTCCACAAAAACTTCAAGCGGTCCACAGAGTTTTTTGGGGCCACATTTATGGAGCCAGTGGAGGAACCGAACCTGGAAGACACAGATGACAACGTTGATGAGCTTCAGAAGGGCGATTCTCCAATAGGAGATGACATAGGTAAGTTTCGGCAGAATGCGCGACGGTAAGGAACAGGGGAAAGAGAGAGAGGGGGGGGGGTAACCGGTGAGTAGAAAAGGGAGGTGGAGAAGGAGAGGGGAAAGAGTAGACAGCGATGGGAGGCAGAAAATAGGAAGGGGTGAATTCACGCGGGTAGTCTCTGACTTGTTGTACGACAGGCCTCAGTTCCAGAACGTATCACATATCACTAAACTATTACTGCTGTAATTAGGGTGTTGCAGGGGTTGTGTCCTGCATGATGCCTTAAAACAAACACTGCCGTATACCACCGAACCAATCGCGCAGAGAATCCTCCTTGTGGATAATTGATGATGGCCTGATGTTCATCATTTTCTGTAAAAGAACGGCTCTTGGGGCGACTGGATAAAAGGAGTGGGAGGGGGAAGGGACATTTGTGGTGAAGATAAATTAAACAATTAATCGGCTCTCAAAAGAGTGATAAACAAGGTAGCATTCATTGTGCTTTTACCATTACAGTTGCAGCATAGGTACGATCATCATGTTCACCCCTTTCCCCTCTTTCATCCTAACAGAGCACATGTCTACGGAGCTCGATGCCTACTCCGTCGATAAAGACATCTACGACGTGATGGAATCTGAAGACAAGAAAACCTTAGACGACATCTTCAAGAACAGAGACATAGCAGAATCCGACAGGGTAGACTTCAAACAAGAAATGAACATTTCGACAGACAACTCATCCCAAACGGATGCACCAGGCGCTTCGACTGAAGTCGTCTCGCTGGACATTAAAATAAAGAGCGAACATCCTTCCACAAGGAGAAAGAGAGTTATGACAGGTAATTACTAGGCTGCAAAAACATGCTGACTTGCGACATGTAACTTTTTGAATCCTGACAGTAACCGCAGAGTCCTGGTAGGAAGCTACAGAGCCACGACAGGTACCCATTGATTCCTGACAGGTATCCATTAATTCCTGACAGGTAGTTACTGATTGATAGGTAGCCATTGATTCATATTGCTGATTCATGACAGATAGTCATCGATTCCTGATAAATATCCATTAATTTATGACAGGTAGCCATTGATTCCTGACAGTTAGTCATTGATTCTTGACGGGTACTTATTAATTTCTGATAGGAGGTCATTGATTCCTGATAGGCATCCATTAAATTCCTGACAGGTTATCATTGGTTCCTGACAGGTAGCCATTATTCCTGTCATTGATTCCTGACAGTCATTCATTCCTGACAGTAATTCATTCCTGGCCGGTAGCCATTCATTCAAGACAGTTAGTCATTATTCCTGACAGGTAGCTATTGATTCCTGACAGGCCACTGACTCATGACAGGTAGCCATTGATTCCTGACAGGTAGCCATTGATTCCTGAAGGAAGCCATTGATTGCTGACACACGCATTTACTGTCATGCAACCACAACACACGCGCACACACACATACACACATACACAATACACGCAACACACACACACACACACACACACACACCACACACATACACACACACTCACACATCACGCGCATGCGCACGCAGACACAAACACGCACACGCGCGTGCGCACAAAGGCTTGCCTACTCTCTCTCTCTCTCTCTCTCATCTCTCTTCTCTCTCTCTCTCTCCTCTCTCTCTCCAATGTCTTCTCTCTCTGCTCAACCTCTCTCTCTCTCTCTCTCTCTCTCTCTCTCTCCTTTCCAATGTTTTTTGCTCAGAAGCTGGCGACGGTAAGCACAGTTTTCCAAGGTCCTCCAGAAAACCCCGCGACTCAGTCCAGCATCGTGGCGCTTCATCCGCTCTCGGAACATCGTCAAGAAATTTATCCAAAAACTCATCATCAAAAAAGTCTGAAACAACCCCGTCTTCTTCCTCTGCTACAGTCAGAAGAGCTTCCAAATCGTCACCCGCCTCGCCGACAAACTCAACTCAGCCTGTCTATCAACAGCGACCCAAGAGACAATCGGCAGCAGCAAACGATTCGGATGACGAAGACTCTAGTGACGATGACGACGACGACAATGATGACGATGATGACATTACGGAAGCAGTGCCGGAAATTGCCAATGTCGATGATATGCCAGAAATTGACTTCGGTACAGAGCGTCGAAGACGAGGAGTAGCAGCTTCCAAAAGACGCCATCCTTTAGCGTCTGAAAGCCAGCCACGGGAACAACCCGAAAATCAGACCTCCCTTGACGCTGCAGCTTCCGATAAATTCACAACCTCTGGAGATCATTTTGTAGGGGATCAAAACGTTCATTCTCGGCAAAAGCGGGGCTCCTCTGATGATGACGATGATGATGATGACGATGATGACGATGAGGGTGATAATGAAGCTGCGGTAACTTTGTCGATTGCCGTTAGTGGTGATCATGGACGTGAAGATGATGATGAGTGAGGAGGAGGAGGTGGACCTTGGGCCTGATCCGTTTTGGAGGGAGATGGCTCGTGCGGACGCAATAGGTGAGAGTAGACAAATGCGCTGTCTCCTCTCTCTCTCTCTCTCTCTCTCTCTCTCCTCTCTCTCCTCTCTCTCTCTCTCTCTCTCCCTCTCTCTCTCTCTCTCTTCTCTCTCTCTCTCTCTCTCTCTCTCCTCTCTCTCTCTCTCTCTCTCTTCCATGCTCCGTTCTGACCTTAAAGTTGAATACATTAAACATAATAGATTAATATTACTGATTTCGCTTGTGTGGAGAAACGCAATTACCCTCCACCCTCCACTTCTTCCGAAAAAACATTGCCTCAAAGTATCTAAAGAAATGTAAGGAAATACACTCCGACCCCCCTCCTTCCCCAAGAATCTGCCGCAAAATATATGAGAAACGTGAAACAATACCTATCAACGCTAGAAGTTACACTAAACTTGTTGAAGTCGACAAGCAGATGCTTTATGGAACTTCTTTATCCTAGGCTTTAATTGGGAGAATTCATTAAAGGATGATAGTAACATTCATATCTAATCTTTGTTTATATAAATAACTGCTTTTAAATTTCCGTTTAAACGTCTGATTTTCTTTGTCTTTATGCTCTTGTTGTGCATGTTATTTACTAAATCTGTTCATTTATTCATTTAGAAAAAGGCACAAGCTTTTGCATAAATAACTCATTAAATTCCTCATTCAATTTCTTATTTTACCAAATAAACACACACACACACACACACACACACACACACACACACACACACACACACACACACACACACACACACACACTTTTGGCTCTGATTTTCTTATTCATATGATAAAACTTTTTTTATAGAAACAAGCACACGCGCGCCATACGCAAAGGCACGCACTCACTGGCTCATTTTCACACACACAAATTATAATCATCCTTCAATTGTTTGATTACAGCCTGTGACTTGGGAATTTGCTAGCGCGTGGAATCCGTCATAAAAAATATACCAGAAAAGTGTTAAAAACCTACCTGGTTGTCCTTAAAGTTTTCTGATTTGCTTTTTGTTTTTCCTATTTTGGTTAACATTGTGTGCGCACTATCTGTTTGGAAGTGTCTGTATCTCTCCTTCCTCTTTCTCGAGCGGTTGTGTGTGTCAAGTCAAGTCAAGTCAAATTTTTATTTCCAGATGTTGTGTGTGTGTGTGTGTGTGTGTGTGTGTGTGTGTGTGTGTGTGTGTGTGTGTGTGTGTGTGTGTGCTCTCAATCTACGTTGATATGTGAATGCATAAATCTGAGGTGACTATGACTGCTTTCTTCAATGCTTCGATGACATATCCGTCAGGCAGTAATTATCTCTAACAGGTGACAAAAAGGACAAGCGCTCTCGCAAACGTAGGGAAAGGATGGAGGCTCCAGAATCCACACATACTCCACGCCACATAAGGGTTACTAAAGACAAGGTACCTGATTCATCGACACCCGGTTCCAGAGAAGATTCCAACGAAGCAGGCGACATTGCCAACAAGACAAATGCCGCTTCGGGGGAAAAGAAAGGGGATGAAGATGTGGACGACCACGATCATGAACATGGTGATGATGATAAGGGAGGGGATGACGGTGGTCCGAAGAAAACCGGTAAGCAGCAGAGAGTTGTTCGGGTCGCGCTCGCTCTCTCTCTCTCTCTCTCTCTCTCTCTCTCTCTCTCTCTCTCTCTCTCTCTCTCTCTCTCTCTCTCTCTCTCTCTCTCTCTATCTCTCTCTCTCTCCTCTCCCTCCTCTCTCTCTCCTCCTCTCTCCCTCCTCTCTCTCTCTCTCTCTCTCTCTCCAAACAATGGCTCTTAAATAAATGGTAAATCAGATAAAACTGCACTACTATTTAAGTCTCATTCTCAAAACAAGGATTAATACCAAGCTTGGTAATAAAGAATCTGATTAACAAGGGAAAAGAAAGTAATTTTACAAATAAACAGTGGTCTTTTTCAAATATAAAGATATCAATGCAGCATATCCCCCCCCCCCCCCCCCCCCCCAATTTTGGACAAGAAGATTCATCCATTTCTTACCATATTCGTCAAGTATATGAGGCTTGGAAAGACAGGACAATGTTGAGAAAGTGCGTTTCTTGGCAAATGTGGTGCTTAACATGACCCCCCCCCCCCCCCCCCCCCACACACACACACACCTCCTTTCAGCTGTAGCTTCGAGATTCACCAATGGTGAGGTTGTGCGCTTGCGACCGTTTTTACCCACCATTTAGGTAACCACATTCTGACTTCGGGGATGGTGTCAAAACACGACACCCGTGTGCATGCGGTTTTTTTCATTCGTTGCTACCGGCACAAAATGGCCTGCTCCTCTGAAAAGCGAATAGGTTTTTAACGTGTGCACAAGATGCTCTGCGTGCGTTGACACACGGGACCTCGTTTTATAGTCTCATCCGAAGCACTTTAGGGGGAATGGAGTCAGCACTGAAGTTAACTCCAGGGGAAAATTCCGTAAAACGGGCGCTTCCATGGTAGCTTGATCAAGGATCGTCAGATCACGAGCACAACGCTGTAACCTCTACACTAAGCGCCCTCCCCCCACTGTGACTTGACTTAACTTCTTCTCGAGGAACTAACCTTGAGAAGTTGTGTCTCAGCACCGAATTGTTCAGGCCTTTTTTGCCATGGGAAAAGTGAACCTGGTGGAACCATTCCTTTTGCAGATAGCAGCATGGGTGGTGAATATATTCGCGTCATCCATGCCAGCACCCATTCTAGACCTACTTTTCTGTCAAAGATGTTTGAAGTTAAAAATATGAAAGATGTACTGTATGTTGTGCACAGTATTAACATCTTACAAAACTGGATGTGTTGTACATGCAAGACTTACAGTTTACTATTCTGCTCGAAACATTAGCACTATTAAGTATCATCGAAGAGTAGTGAAATCAGACATAAAAAAAAGATTTGGGCCAGTGTAGGACTCTCTCTCTCTCTCTCTCTCTCTCTCTCTCTCCTCTCTCTCTCTCTCTTCTCTCTCTCTCTGTCTGTCTCTGTTTTGTGATTACAATGACGATGATTTAAGGGTTTGTTGCGATGTAAATATAGGACTTGGTATAGTTTGTTTATTATTACACTGTTTATCATTATAAGGAAGGAAAATGTTCGATCAAAGAAGTCAGCATTACCTAATCAAGTTTCATCAAAATCTATGTTTTTAATCAACATTGCATGATGGTAGTAGTAGTTTTAATAATAGTGACAATGATGGTAATGTTGGTTTTATGGTTGTAATGGTGATAGTAACGATGTTCATGATGAAGATGATGACAGCGATGATGAATACAGAATAGACATTGAATATGATTATGTGTACTTGCAGATACGGCTTGGATATGT
Source organism: Rapana venosa (assembly GCA_028751875.1). Lineage (NCBI taxonomy): Eukaryota > Metazoa > Mollusca > Gastropoda > Neogastropoda > Muricidae > Rapana > Rapana venosa. The sequence continues at coordinate 6,662,934 of CM054153.1, read as the reverse complement.
GAAATGGATAAACACCTATTCTTCCATGATGTCCACCTTTCCCCACCCCAAACATGTTTTGTACAGTGGCCTAAGGCAGAAGTACAATAAATCTTTTCAGTATTCAGTGTTCAGTGTTCTCTTGTTCTCTTTTCTATTTTTGGATGAGTATTTTGGAGAGGCAGCGACTGTCACTACTTATAATTACCTGACATATGAAGAAACGCTCAAGGCTGTTGTGTCATAATTACTGGATCGCTGTCTTACCATTTTGCATCGTCATTGTAATCACAAAACAGAGAGAGAGAGAGGTGGGGGGGGGGGGGGGGGGGTAGTAGTCCTACACTGGCCCAAATCATTTTTTTATCTGTCTGATTTCATTACAAGTTTGAAGTCTCATAATCATCCTATAGATGTTTAGCAACTTTTAAAAATCCAGAGATGGTCAAAGCTAAAAGTTGATAACTTTTCATCATTGTCATTATTCAGAGGTGAAAACTTATTTTGTATACATACTATGTCACAAGAGACATATTAAGGTCATCGAAGCTATTGCATCTCTATTACTTGAAAACTACTCCTCTCTTCCAGATCTGTTCTTGACCACTGTATATTGTCTTGCAGAAATAAGGGTATCATGTCCTATAACTAAAGTAAAGAAAACAATTTTACAGTCTTATAGAGATTTCTTAAATACAGAGGCATTAATATGGCATTATTCTAAGACTTTTGATAGCAAGATTAATCTAGTTCTCATAATTTTTGTCGAAAATGTGAGAAGTCAAAAGACAGGACTTCGCAGAATATGACCACAATCTAGAAGTGGCCATGACTTCTTTCCTGCTTACTTGATTACCACTATTGCAGAGATGACGCCTTTCCTTTCATCATTGCCTAACTTCTACAGACATCAAGAAGATATTGGGTTTATCTTCAATCACTAAAAGGATACCGTCTTGCCAAAGCTAAGCGTTACTTTTTAATTACCTAGCCATTGCCTTGGGTGGCTGAAGATGGTTTCTGAATTAAGCTTATATCACAAACGATTTTATTGGAAGACAAGCGTTTCTGAACTGCTTGGCCTGTGTGTATGCGTGCGTGTGTCGCGCGCGCGCGTGCGTGCGTGCGTGTGCGTGTGTGTGTGTGTGTGTGTGTGTGTGTGTGTGTGTGTGTGTGTGTGTGTGTGAATCCTAGACAAAAGACAGAGGAGAGACATGGAAATGACACCCAAGCTAACAGCACAGAAGAGAGACACCAGGATGGAAACGGGCCTACAGAGAAAGCCAGATGGTATCATTTCTGGAGAAAACAGGGATGTTCCACTTTTGTCCAGACCACAGAGACAGACAGATGATGATAACGACGACGGTGACGGTGACGATGACGGTGGTGATGATGATGATGACAGTGATGGTGGGTTCTCTCTCTCTCTCTCTCTCTCTCTCTCTCTCTCTCTCTCTCTCTCTCTCTCTCTCTCTCTCTCTCTCTCTCTCTCTCTCTCTTTTCCTCCCTCCAAGTACAATTCCATCTTCTTTATGGTTTTTGATTGGGTGACTAAGAAATTGGCAAAGATATTGAAGTTTAGATCAGAGATTCAGCACCATTTGTTTGTTATTTTGGGGTGTAGTGCGTGTGTGTGTATTTGTGTGTTGTTTTTGGTTTGTTGTTGTTATTGGGTTGTTTTGGGGTTGGCTTGGGGTTTTTTGGGTGGGTGGGGATTTACAAGGGTATTATTAACCAGTGCAAGAACTTTATTTACAGACTAAGCAAAGTCAACTCCGTATTTTAATTGGCTGCGGTTAATAAAATTTATACAAGGCAATAAAAAATATATGGGAAAAAGGGGGCGTAGACTGATAAACTGAAAATACAGCGAGCGCGCGCGTGTGTGTGTGTGTGTGTGTGTGTGTGTGTGTGTGTGTGTGTTCATATCAGCCCCAGACAAAAGACGGAAGAGAGACACCGGAAAGCCGGGTGGCATCACTTCTGGAGAAAACAGGGATGTGACACTTCTGTCCAGACCACAGAGACAGGCAGATGACGATGATGACGACGGTGGCGATGATGATGACGACGATGATGACGATGACAATGATGGCGAGTTCTTGCTCTACTGCAGCTTCTCTCTCTCTCTCTCTCTCTCTCTCTCTCTCTCTCTCTCTCTCTCTCTCTCTCTCTCTCTCTCTCTCTCTCTCTCTCTCTCTCTTTAATTTTACTGTATGATAATGTGGGTATTGGGTTTATTTATTATTATGATGTATCCCTAAGGGCGGGGACTGGATGTAAAAAAGCACATGGGTGCTTATTCCTTCTCCTCGAAAAATAATTTGTCATTGCAATTGTCATTTGCCATTCTCTCTCTCTCAGAGCTCAGAGGTTCACCAATGGTGAGATTTTGTTATGTGACCGTTTCTACCCACTATTAGGTACCCCATTCTGACTTTGGAGAACGTGAGCTTAATACTTTGGATATTTACTTCTTGCTCAAATCGTTGGGTAGTCTACCTTTTGTGAAATAGTAAAGACCAGATGGATTGTCATCTTGATGCTTTTTTATTTCGGAAAGTAAGAAATTGGAAAAGAATTTGAAGTTTAGATCATAGATTCAGCATCAGTGTTTATGGTTGTGTGGTGGGTGGGTGTGTGTGCGCGCGCGCGCGCGCGCGTATGTGTGTGTGTTTGGTTAGTGGAGGTTTTTTTTGTTTCTTTGGGAGGGGTGGGAGGCAATATTAACAAGAGTATCAATCACCAATGAAAGAACTTAATTTTCGGATTGAGCTAAATCAACTCCCGTTGTTTATTAGCTGTGGTTGAAGACATTTTCAATACACAATAAAAAGTGTGAATGGGAGGGGGGAGATGAGCAACTTAAAAGACAGTGTGTGTGTGTGTGTGTGTGTGTGTGTGTGTGTGTGTGTGTGTGTGTGTACATATCAATCCCAGGAAAAAGACGGAAAAGAGACATAAGCATGGCATCCCAGCCAACAGCACAGAAGAGAGACACCAGGATGGAAGGAGGCCTACAGGGAAAGCCGGATGGCATCACTCCTGGAGAAAACAAGGCTGTGCCACTTCTGTCCAGACCAAAGAGACAGGCAGATGACGATGACGACGATGGTGACGATGACAGTGACGATGATGACGATGATAATGATGGTGAGTTCTTGCTCTACTGCAGCTTTTCTCTCTCTCTCTCTCTCTCTCTCTCTCTCTCTCTCTCTCTCTCTCTCTCTCTCTCTCTCTCTCTCTCTCTCTCTTCTCTCTCCTCTCTCTCTCTTCTCTCTCTCTCTCTTCTCTCTCTCTCTCTCTCTCTCTCTCTCTCTCTCAGCCCAATTCCATCTTCACTCTTATCTTTATCCTGAACTGTCTCTCCCATCCTTGTACAATCTACGCTGTTGTGTTGTCTCCGTTTACTTTGCTGTCAGCCTATCTTTTTCACTTCTGTTGCACATTCAACTTCCTTACAATTATACCTGCTTTGACAAATTAATTAGGGTGGTAAATCTTTGGTTAGATTTGGTATGGTTGTTCCAGGTTAGTTTATCTCTTTTGTTCTTTTAGTCAGATCACTGTGGGGGAGGGGGGGGGGTCTTTTTTGTGTTCTTCGACTAGAGCTCTGAGGTTTACCACTGGGGAGATTCTTGTGTTTGTAGCCGTTTTTTCCTACCATTAAGGCATCTACATTCTGACTTTGGGGAATGCGGGTCTCATAAATGCGGGTCAAAACCAGGTTGCTCTGCTCCTGGAAACTAGCAACATATTGGCTTCAGAGCAAGTGGAATGTCAACAATTACGGAGCACCAAACATCAAGCCACCTATCTATCACAAGATATAGAAGCAGAAGCTTGTCTTTGCTGCCTGGATAGACTTGCAGAAGGCTTTCGACCGACTCTGGACAGTCTACTGGCGAAGACACAAAGAAGTGGAATCGAAGGCAACATGCTCTCCTGGACCAAGTCTTGCACAACCGAAGAGCAAGGGTGACTCTCAACAATCATCACAGCAAACAAGCGCTGATTAGACATGGAGTTCTGCAGGGAGGTGTCGTCTCCCCAACTCTTTTCTTGATTTTCATCTATGACCTGCTGCCTGAACTGCCAAGGGGAGTCAAAGCAGCCCTCTATGCTGATGAACTTGTGATGTGGTGAATACACTATGGAGCAGCTGACTGGTATCCAACCACTCAGTACTCCGTGAGGCACCAAGACAAGTGCAGGTGGAGAAATACCAGCGTCTCCTGCAACATCCAATGCACCACAGAATGGAGAAGCCGACAAGAAACAGGACAACGTGCAGCAGTTTCATCCACCATAGCCGTGCGCTCAGTCGACAGCAACTGAACAGTTTGCTTACCCATTCTATTCCATGGGACCCGGCCACTCTACCAAGACCGTGGAAAACCAACCACAGGGAGCCTGAGATCCACACCGCTGTCCAGTATGTGGCTCCAAAAGGAACTCGGTGACACTAGTAAGAAGGC
>CM054153.1:6550974-6653474 GCA_028751875.1 Rapana venosa | reverse complement strand
AGAAATATCTTTCTTTGTTGAATATGCGTATGTCTACTGTGTGTACTGATAATGTTACTTTATGTGGTATTATGTTAAGATTAAGTTTGAAATCAATATATATAGCATGTGTACTGATTTGGGTATTTAATTGATCTCCTTTCTTCTAATTTCTTTTCTTTGGATCCCAGCCTGAATGTTATTATTATAGTCTAATCAGGGTAAACACTGGATGAAAAAGAATGTAAATGCTTGTATGTAACCCTTTGACAAAGCGATTTATTTTCTCTCTCTCTCTCTCTCTCTCTCTCTCTCTCTCTCTCTCTCTCTCTCTCTCTCTCTCTCTCTCTCTCTCTCTCTCTCTCTCTCCACGACGTGACGGGACGAGAACTGAACAGGTGTGCTGTTAGTAAGCTGCTGCAAATTTTTGCATTTTAGCTTCAAAATGTCAGTTACTGGCCTTCCAGCAACTGTAATAACAACTTAAAACGCCCTGCTGATCGACAACGTCGTATCGAGTTGGAAAGTCGCGGGGGAGAGCGGCAGCGTTGTGTTCGTCTTGCGAATGAAGCCAGCTGACAAGTCAGTGTCAACAGAAATGGCGGACCCGGTGCTGAACCGTAACTCCCGTGTTCAGTACTATCGCAAAAAGCCCCCATCTCAAATCCGTCGCGATGTCCAAAGAAGCAGACAACACCAAGAAAGACAGGCAAGTCGCCAATGTGACAATGACAGTGTCTTGGAAGAGCCGGTCTTGTGTAACATTGACTCCCTGCTCGATGTGGAAACAGAAGAAAAACAAACCAGTGTGTACACAGAACTGTGTGTCAACAGTGAATTGAATGCCTCGGCCACACCAGATTCACTTGATCTACTGTGTGATCCAGCAACAGACAACAAGATCGGTGTGTCTTCTGAGTCGTCTGATGTGCAGGAAGAGCTGACAGTTGGCTGCACAGTGGATGACTCTGATACTGGTATTGTGAAACAGTACGTGTCTACTCTAACTGACAAACGTGTGGAGCGTCGATTAAGGGACAGCAAGAGAAACACACGGTTTCGAAAGGTGGTGGTACATAGTTCAGGCGATCAAAACATTGTGATGTGTGAATCAGATGACATCACCCTGGAATACTCTTGGAATGGAGATCCTGGCGAGGAATCTAAGTGTGTGTTCTGGTACATCAAGCAAGAAGAGAAAAACATGTTGCCAGAAGAACGTGTCAGGCTTGCCAGACTTCGTAAAGGGAAGCAGTGTACTAACACACAACACGCAGCGACAGTGGCGAGTGCTGAGCAGGAGTTACATCATCTTCGGGACCTGATCCGGTCTTACATGGGCTGACTTCGCTGGCTGTAGACTGGAAAGGGAAAGGCTGTTTTAAAATTGAGACACTTGAGACACAGACAATAATGTATCGAATCTTGATGTACATACCACTACTGCCATGGTTTCCATGTCATTGTAATCGCGTCGCGTTCGATATCGTTGTTACCGCGCCGCAGCGCTATATGGCTTGATTGCTAAATAGCAATAAATTTTGTCAATTGTCTCTCTCTCTCTCTCTGGCTCAATGATCTAATTGATGAAATGGTAAGTTGGTCCTTTTAATCTACTGAGGGTTAGATTATCATTTTATACACACACACACTCACACACGCACGCACGCACGCACGCACGCACACACACACACACACACACACACACACCATCTCAGTTAGAAATAGCAAATAAGTTCCAAGAAATGAAAAGCCCAAAAAGCATACAGTTTTTCTCTCCTTATGTTCATCTCAGACAAAAGAAGAAAGAAAGACGTGAGCATGACAGCCATGCCAGCACCACAGAAGAGAGACACCAGGATGCTAAGGGGGGTATATGGCATACCAGATGACTTCCCTATTGGACAGAAAATAGCCGTGTCACTGCTGTCTAGATCAAACAGACAGACAGCTGAAGATATCAGTGATGATGGTGATGACAACAAGGATGATGATGATGATAATGATGATGATGATGATGATAGTGGTGAGTTCTCTCTCTCTCTCTCTCTCTCTCTCTCTCTCTCTCTCTCTCTCTCTCTCTCTCTCTCTCTCTCTCTCTCTCTCTCAGTGACCTGATGGATGAAATTGTACGTTGGCCTGGTGTCACTTTAATCTGCTGAGAGTTTGATTATCATTTTCTTATATGCGTAACTGTAAAGTTCTTTTTTTAATAATGAAAGCATAACAAAAGCATTTTTTCCAAACACTGTGGTCCTAGCCCTTATAAATTGACTGAGCAACCGTGTTTGTGATTTTAATGTGAAACATTCACACACTCTTTTTCTAAGTGTATTGAGCAACTCATTTTACAAGACTAGAAGATAAACAGACTATGAAATCACCAGTTTCAGTTTTTAAGATAATGATGGGTTTGGGAAACAATTGTTTGATTTCATCTAGGATACAAGTCAGAAAAGGTAAACACAAAAACAACAACACCCAAACAACTAGAAGAGACCCCCCCCCCCCCCCCCACACACACACACACAAAACTTTGCACAAAACCCATCTCAGTTAGAAATAGTAAAATAAGTTCCAAGAAATGAAAAGCCCAAAAAGCATACAGTTTTTCTCTCCTTATGTTCATCTCAGACAAAAGAAGAAAGAGAGACGTGAGCATGACAGCCATGCCAGCACCACAGAAGAGAGACACCAGGATGGAAGGGGGTCCACAAGGGACGCCACATGACTTCACTTCTGGAGAAAAAACGGTTGTGTCATCACTGCCTAGATCAAAGAGACAGCTAGGTGAAGACAACGGTGATGATGGTGACGATGACGATGAGGATGATGGTGATGATGATGATGATGGTGGTGAGCTCTCTCTCCCTCTCTCTGTCTCTCACTCTCTCTCTGTCTCTCTCTCTGTCTCTCTCTCTCTAGCTCAGTGACTTAATGAATGAAATGGTATGTTTGCCTGGTATCATTTTGATATGATGAGAGTTTAGTTTTTTTCTTTTTTGCATAACTGTAAAGGTGGGTTTTTTAATAATGAAAGCATTTCAAAAGGAATTCTTTCCAACATTTTAGTTCATCATAAGATGACTGACCAAAGGTGTTTGCGATTTTAACAGATCAACAAAATATTAAACCATCGCACATTTACCCTGCAAAGCCAAGCTTGGCTTCTGAAGAATAAATTCAAAAGAAATCTTACAACTGTTTTCTTTGGTTTTCAAAGAAGAAAAAAGACAGAAGAAAATATGTCCTTGTGCAAAATAGGGAAATGCAAAAGAAAAGTAATAAAAAGATTAATAAAACTTTCATCGTTGTTTTCCTGTCTTTGTTTTCACCTCAGACAAAAGACGGAAGAGAGATACAGCCATGGCAACCAAGCTAACAGTTCAGAAGAGAGACACTCGGATAGAAAGGAGTCTACAGCGAACGCCAGGTGCCTTCTTCACCTATATAGAAAACGAGGTTAAACCACTTCTGTCCAGACCACAGAGACAGACTGATGATGACAGCGACAACGATGACGATGATGATGATGAAGATGATGGTGATGACGGTGAGTTTAAACTTATTCCCCAGCTTCTCTCTCTCTCTCTCTCTCTCTCTCTCTCTCTCTCTCTTCTCTCTCTCTCTCTCTCTCTCTCTCTCTCTCTCTCTTCTCTCTCTCTCTCTCATTTCTATGATTGTCATTATTTTTCCTCCATTGCCACTGTGTATCCCTTTTCCGATGTCTGTCCAGTGGCCTTGGTAACGCCTTGTGCAGTCAGTTGGCAAGAAGTCAGAACAATGATCATTACTGTCCATTACTTGCGGTCTTTCATCTTTTCTGGAAAAAGCTGTGAATCAATATTTTTGTATGCCCACTTGTCTTGGTTTTTATTGTTGTTACTTGGGGGGCGGGGGCTAGTTTGATATCTTGGTACAATGAATGGTTGGTTAATGGAGCTTCTTTTCAATTTACATGTCTTTGCTTAACGATTTGCTTAACTCTCAAAAGCTTGCATTTTTAACATTCTAAGAAAAACAACATGCAGAGATATTAGAATATTAATTTTTAAAAAAGTGTATTTACAGGCTAAATATCATATGTAATATATTAATATTTTCAGAAGGAAAATGTTAAGTACTTTTTAATTACTTTTGGAACACATTTCTGAAATCAAGCCATGGGAAATAACTGACAGGAGTCAACAGTTTAGCTGCTTTCTAGTGTATAATGACAAATGCAAAAACAGATTTTAGTTCCAATAATCATATTTATAGCTTTTAACCAACTAAGCACATTATTATCAGTTTATGATAGCATTAGGTCACCAGCCAATAAAGAGATATCACTGTAACTGTGAACTCAACCTCAACACACCTGGCCACTCGATTACTTTCTTCTGTCTTTACCGTCCACCTCTAAGCCGTAAGAATAATCTGACATCGTCCATCTTCCATCAAGAGTATCAGTCACTCCTAGATCACTACAGCCTCTCTCCCAGAAAGCTTATTATTCTCGGCGACTTTAACTTCCACTTCGACAACCAGTCTTCTCCTGATGTCAAACGTCTGTCTCTTTCTTTGTCCAACCACTCTCTTTCACAGCTGGTAAATGAAGCAACACACAGATCAGGACATATCTTTGACTGGCTCATTACCGATGTTTCACAAGATTTTGTCTCATCTGTATCTATCACTGATGAACTACTTTCTGATCATTCCGCTGTTCTTTTCTCCCTCAACATTGCAAAACCTATCAGAAAGAAGAAATGTGTCACCCGTCGCAATCTCAAGGCCATAGACATTGAGACTTTCTCTACACAAGCTCCTTAACGCCTATCACTAACCTCTGACAACACTGACCCCTCGAAACACTATAATACTGTTCTCAGCCAACTGTTTGATGAGCATTCACCTCCCACTGACCGTCTCCTGCCTGAAAGGCCCTGTGCACCATGGTACACTCATGACATCCTGGTCGCAAAGCGTAAACGCAGGCAACTAGAGCGGCAGTGGCGAAAAACAAAAACGGAAATCAACAAGCAGCTCTTCCGGAAACAAATAAACAAAGTCAAATCTTTAATTCTTTCAGATAAAACAAAGTACTACTCTTCTCAAGTTCTTGATGCCACGTCAATGAAATCTCTCTTTTCCCTCACGTCCAATCTCCTTGGATCTGTGAAGGCAAGCCCTCAGCCTTCCATCCACAACCACTCTGAACTTCCTTCTATATTTTCTGCATTCTTTTCTGACAAAATCCGTAACATCCGTTCCAGATTGGATCAGACTCCTTTCCAGCCTGGACTTCCTGATCCCCAATTCTCTGGTACTCCTCTCCTTTTCTTTCATCCAACAAGTGAGAAAGAAATCACGACAATTCTGAAAGGAATGACTATAAAGTCATGTGACCTCGATCCAATACCTGCTTCTCTTTTCGCACAGTGCCTATCTACCACAACTTATACACGCTATCACGAAAATAGTGAACTCGTCTCTTGTTTCAGGAAATGTTCCATTATCTCTCAAAACTGCAATAGTTACACCTCTACTCAAAAAGCATGACCTTGACCCTAACATTCTGAAGAATTATAGACCTGTTTCTAACCTACCTTTCATCTCTAAAGTCCTTGAAAAAGTAGTTCTAAAACAGCTCAGTAACCACCTTCTCTCCAACAGTCTTCTTCCTGAGTTTCAGTCTGCCTATCGCGTCAACATAGCACTGAAACTACCCTAGTCCATACCTTAAATACACTTCTACTTGCTTCTGACTCGGGGAAAATCTCCCTTCTCACTCTATCTCGACTTATCTGAAGCCTTCGACACTATTGACCATTCAATTCTTCTCTCCCGTCTTCAAAAAACATTCGGTGTTACTGGCATAGCCCTCTCCTGGTTCAGTTCATGCGTCACTGACCTATTCCAGACAGTCGCAGTAAACAAGATACAGTCAATACCTGCCAAACTGGAATGTGGTGTCCCGCAGGGATCAGTTCTCGGCCCTGTTCTTTTCACTCTCTATACTGCTCCACTATCACATATAATAAACCGTCATCATATCAACTATCATTTTTACGCAGATGACTCTCAGATTCAAAGTAACGTTACACCTGAAAATCTGCCTCCTCTCTTGACAAATATGGCCTGCTGCTTTCAAGATATCCAAAACTGGATGATACAAAACAAGTTACAGTTAAACGCAGAAAAAACCGAAGCCATGCTTGTATGGACCAAACACAAACTCTCTTCCATTACAACAACTTCAATAGAACCTGGCAATACATCAGTCCCTCTATCCACTGCTGTGAAGTATCTAGGAGTTGTTATCGACAACGCACTGCAATTCGAAAGTACCTGTCCACTTATGCAACATCCAAACTTGTTGCGGCTCTCACTCTCTCACGTCTGGACTATTGCAATTCTCTTTTAGCAGGTCTGCCAGCAACATCTATCCACTCCCTTCAACGTAAAAAAAAAACTCTGCAGCTCGACTAGTCCTCAGAAAGAAAAAATCTGAACACATTACTCCTCTCTTGCGATCTCTCCTCTGCTTGCCTGTGCCACAGAGAGTAAACTATAAGATCAGTACACTCTGTTACAAATGTCTCCACCAAATAGCACCCTCCTACCTCTGTGAATGTCTTCACCTGTACACTCCTTCTCGTTCCCTCCGCTTTGCTGCAGATACCTTGTGCTTAGGAATACCTAGATTCAACCAATCCACTGTTGGTCGTCGCTCTTTCTCTATTTCTGGTCCATCCATCTGGAACGACCTTCCTCTCTCTTCGACAAAAGCCTAATATGACACATTTAAATCCATCCTCAAGACATATTTATTTCAAACCTAACTTTTTCCCTCCTCTTTCATCTCAAAACTGCCCCTGCCTTCAACAGCCAAAATCCCATTACCCTGCCAAAGCCTACAACCCGTGTGTGTGTGTGTGTGTGTGTGTGTGTGTGTGTGTGTGTGTGTGTGTGTGTGTGTGTGTGTGTGTAGGTGCGTACATTTGAATTTTGTTTAAGCTCTTGATAGTTATTGGCTGCATGACTCTGTAAGAATATGTTGAATGCAAGCACTCTGATTTGTCTTTGCAAGATATAGCGCTATACAAATTCCATTTATTTTATTTTTTTATTATTAACCCTGTAGAACAAAGCTAGGCACCTTAAAAAAATGCAAAACTACTTTTAACCTTAACCTGAGTTTCTTCGGCTGGTTTTCACCTATGATGGAACCTACCAAAGGGACATTTGCAGCACAAAAAAGACTAAGAAAGAATAAGCAATCAAAAACAAAAACCAAAGTACCAAATTGCTTTTTTTTCTTCATTCCAGACAAAAAAAGGAAGAGAGACGTGAGAATGGAATCCCAGCCAACAGCACAGAAGAGAGACTCCAGAATGGGAGGGGGCCTACAGAGAAAGCCAGATGGCATCACTTCTGGAGAAAACAGGGATGCGCCACTTCTGTCCAGACCACGAAGACAGGCAGATGATGATGACGATGATGATGGTGATGATGACGATGATGATGATGACACTGATAGTGAGTTTTGCCTCTTTTCCAGCTCCCCACCTCTCTCTCTCTCTCTCTCTCTCTCTCTCTCTCTCTCTCTCTCTCTCTCTCTCTCTCTCTCTCTCTCTCTGTCCCCACTACTCATTGTTTCATTTTTCTCTCATCAGTGCCAGCACCCATATTGGATAACTTAGGCATTTGCTTGGCTTTAAACTGGAACAGTTATCATTTCAGTCTTCTTGTTGCATGGTCTTTCAGCTTATATATTTTTATCAGAATACTAACATTTCATCTGCAACTCTGCAATAATTTCTGTTTTAGTTGATGCGCGAGTTCATCGACTTGTAAAGTGGCTCGATAAAATGACAGGCTGGTCTAATAAGAGTTTAGTCCTAAGTTTTCCCTTTCGTACATTATTTTTCGTTTAGAAGTCATAAAGATGTGATTACTGAATTTTTTTTATAAACATTATGTTAGTGGGTGTAAAATAGACTGAATAAATCATTCTATCGAATTAGATGATAATCAAACAATGAACTCTCTAAAAAGGTTCTGTTTTCAAGACAATGATGGGTGTGGGTGGAAATATTTATTTTCTTTAGAATGACTGTTGGTTTCTTTTAGGGTGACAGTCAGAAAAGGTAGACAAGTAAAAACACAAAACAATATAAATAAACAGACACATAACCAAACACACACAAAGTCCATCTCAGTTAGAAATAGCAAATAAGTTCCAAGAAATGAACAGCCCAAAAAGCATACAGTTTTTCTCTCCTTATGTTCATCTCAGACAAAAGAAGAAAGAGAGACGTGAGCATGACAGCCATGCCAGCACCACAGAAGAGAGACACCAGGATGGAAGGGGGTCCACAGGGGACGCCACATGACTTCACTTCTGGAGAAAAAACGGCTGTGTCATCACTGCCTAGATCAAAGAGACAGCTAGGTGAAGAGACCGGTGATGATGGTGACGATGATGATGACGATGAGGATGATGGTGATGATGATGATAGTGGTGAGTTCCATCTCTTCTCCAGTTTTCCTGTTTGTCTCTCTCTGAGGTTTCACGACCTAATTAATGATACAGTAAGTTGCCCTAGTGCTGTTTTAATCTCATGAGTGTTCAGTTATTCATTTTCTTATCTGCATAATTTTAAAGCTGCTCTTTTTAGAACGAGAAAACATAACAAAGGTATTTCTTTACAACCATTGTGGTTAAGTTCATGATAAACTGATTGAGTAAAGATTTTTATGATTGAATAGGTCACTAAAATATGAAACTATCACACATCCAGCTTGCAAACCAAAACTAGGCTACTGACAGTGACTTCAAAAGAAATCTGTACATGTTTTTTCTTCCGTTTTCACTGAAGATAACAGACAGAAACATGAAGTGTCTCATTAAGAAAAAGAGGCATACATGAAATGAAATAAAATGATTTTGCAAATGTTTTTGTTCATTTTGTGTCTTTGTTTTCACCTCAGACAAAAGACGAAAGAGAGATACAGCCATGGCATCCAAGCTAACAGCACAAAAGAGAGACATTGGGATTGAAAGGAGTCCACAGCTAACGCCAGGTGCCTTCTTCACTTATATAGAAAACGAGGCTAAACCACTTCTGTCCAGACCACAGAGACAGACTGACGATGACGATGATGATGATGATGATGACGATGATGATGGTGAGTTAAACTTCCCCCAGCCTGCCCTCTCTCTCTCTCTCTCTCTCTCTCTCTCTCTCTCTCTCTCTCTCTCTCTCTCTCTCTCTCTCTCCCACATTAAAACTGACCTTCCTCTGATATCTGACAATGTCCTTAATATGGCCTGGGCCAGACATTTGGTTTTAACCTAGAACAAGAATCATAGTTGTCCTGTTCTTACTCAGCTCTTTCATTTCCTCTGTTTTGATTAGTACATTGACGTTTATCTGCAACTTTGCGACATTTCCTAATGGCTGCTGGCTGATTGTACCTTACAGACGCCACATAGGATGGTCTAGTTTTAGTTTAATTCAATTGTGACTAACAGTTATCTTCTTTTACTTTGCCTAGGGCTGGTGATTCGTAAGGGCCAGTAAAACAAAAATCATCAAAATAAAGTTTTGAAGTAAGGACACACACGGTTAAGAGCTAATTAAAAGACCTGCTGAGTTACTGACGATAAAAGTGCTCAAGTTCCTCTTTCATCTTTGATCTTCTACAGCCAAGTATACATTATCCATGGGTTTTTTATCCGGACTGACAAACACAGTTGACCGATACATACACCCAAGGGAGCTCAGTGTCTTTGAAACAGTCTCTTGACCAATACCACATCCCCCAAAATATTCAGTATGACTTTTTGATAATACGTAGCCAAGAGAACATTTTAAACTTTATTAATGTTGACATACACACTCATAAGATAAGGAAAAGGCAAGTAGAACTGTTGATTACATTGACCTCTTAAAACATTACCTCCGATGCTTGTGAAGCTAGGTATCTGCAACTATTTGTTGTTCTTGAAGGGGAAGATATATGTCAGTCAAAATTATTACCAGATTGGAATATATCGTTCAATCAAAACTCATAGAAGCCCTGATTGGGGCTTCTCAGCCAGAACGTTTGTTTGAGATGGGGCCCTGATCAGGGCACTTCGCCACAAGAGGGTTCATGGTAATTTGCTTACCTTTGTTCCCAACTGTACAGTCTTGCTGTTAGATAATGAAATACAAACCAGGAATATCTTATAATGAAATACAAACCAGGTTTATCTTCTTCATTATGTTAGGTTTTAACAAGTAGACTAAAGAAAGACCTGCCGATGAGGGACAAACTTTTTCGACCCCTGGAGGGCCTTCAGCACACGGCAGCATTTGTCAGGGTCTCAGGAGTTGCTGTCTGAGCGTTCGACGAAGAAGAAGAAAGATCACTAAAGAAATCAGCTGTTGTTTTATTTTTTAAAATACAAACTATGAAGTCATTGCAGCGTCAGCTTTAAAGTCAAAGTTAGGTGCCTAAAAAATCATTTTCAGTTTTTTATTTTTTGTTGGACTTTGTCTTGGATAAAAGTTAAAAGAGGTCTCTCAGTAAAAACGTCTAAATTAGAACTCGTGAAATAAAAGAAAGAAATCACAAGCACACAAAGTTTTCTTTTTCTTTCTTTAAATGTATGCACGTATTTCTTTAAGACAAAACTCGAAAAAGAGAGATGGGAATGATACCCCAGCTAACAATACAGAAGCGAGACATCAGGATTGACAGGGATCTATAGAGAAAGCCAGATAGCTTCACTTCTGGAGAAAACGGGGCTCTGCCACATCTGTCTAGGCCACAAAGGCAGACAGAAGATGATGATGATGATGATGATGACAATGACGATGATGATAATGAGTTCTAGCTCTACTGCAATTTCTCTCTCCCTCTCTCTGTTTCACATACAACTTTTCAGTGACATTTTGTTATTGTTATTGACAATTAATAGTATTACGTTAGATCACTACACAAAGAAAGTTATTGCAGTGGTTTCTATTTCATATGTGGATTATGGCAGTTGATGTAATCATTAGGTTGCAGTGCCAATTACCATCTGGGTGTATTATCTTAATGACGACAAATCACATTCATTCCTTCATGCATTCTCTGCCTCTGCTTCATCACCAATACATTCTTGTCTTGTAATTCTCCCATGCCTCTTGAATGATCTTAACTTTTTAACATGCCTATGTACGAAAGGTTGGCTTTCAATGGATTAATAATCATTCCTTTTTCGTTTCACTTGGTCTGTTATCTTCTCTATTTGTCACAGTATCTTGAAACTGTTGTTCATTAGATTTCAATACTGAGTTGGTTAAGTTGGCTGGTTCATTGACTGGTTAAATGGCTGCATAAAATGAAGGTTTGATATGATGAAGTTTCAGTTTATCATGAATTTTGGTGTATATTTCAAAATTCACTTCCAAGTGGGGTATTGTTTTTTATAATATAAGAACAGCAAAGGAATATGTGTCCAGTCATTTAGTCAATCGGCTTTATTGGTATACAAAATAAGCAGATCGGTTATCTTATCATTTTTGTAGGTAACCAGACTATTATACCACCCCAGTTTAAGATTTTAAGGCAAATTACAGCGTCTGGGAAAACATAATTATTCAAAATGATAATTTCTCTCTTTTTTTCTTTTGGTACTTACCAAGAATGAAGGTCACAAAAGTACAAAAGTCAATCAAATGACAAAAACAAATAAGATATTTCAAAACAAACAAAAAGTTCAAAAAGCATAGAGTTTTCTTCCATTTGTTTTCACCACAGATAAAAGACGGAAAAGAGACATGAGCATGGCATCCCAGCCAACAGCACAGAAGAGAGACACTGGGATGACAGGAGGCCTACAGGAAAAGCCGGATGGCATCACTTCTGGAGAAAACAAGGCTGTGCCACTTCTGTCCAGACCACAGAGACAGAGTGATGACGATGATGATGATGACAATGATGATTCTGATGACGATGATGGTGAGTCTAAACTCTCTCTCTCTCTCTCTCTCTCTCTCTCTCTCTCTCTCTCTCTCTCTCTCTCTCTCTCTCTCGCGCGCGCACACGTCTCAAATCTTTGCCATTCCCACGTTCATCTAGCAGCCTTGATAGCACCTGAGGAGGCCGGTTATTTTTATATCAGAACAATTGTCATAGCTGTCCCTTCCTTGCTTTGGTTTGTCATCACCGTTATCAGTTTCTATGTGTGTGTGTGTTTGTGTGTGTGTGAGTGTGTGTGTGTGTGTGTGTGTGTGTGTGTGTGTGTGTGTGTGTGTGTGTGTGTGTGTGTGTGTTAATTTCTTCTGCAAGTTTGCAATGTTTTCTGTATTTACTGATCGCCTTGCTCACTGACTTACTGATGAAATGAAAAGGTTTGCTATAGCTTTACTCCAACAGGAGTTTGGTTATTCCTGTACTGGCATTACTTTAAGCTTATTAATCTTCAATATGAAAGCATGACAGAAGCTTTCCCCAATCATTCTACTCATTGTCATATAGTAACTGAGCAGAGAGAGCATCATGACGTCTTATAAGGTCACTTGATTACAAAGCCATCCCAATTTTAGCTTTTGAAGCAAAGTTAAGCCTACTAAAAACAAACTCCAAAGAATTTCTAACCAGTTTAAAATGCAGCATATCAGTAGATGTATCAGCTAAAACTGGTGTAAGTTAATGAAATGCTTAAAAAGCTCTTTGTTAATTCTTTGCTTTAATCCCCAGACAAAAGACGGAAGAGAGCCATGAGCATGACACCCCAGCCAACAGCACAGAAGAGAGACACCAGGATGGAAGGAGGCCTACAGGGAAAGCCGGATGGCATCACTTCTGGAGAAAACAGGGATGTGCCACTTCTGTCCAGACCACAGAGACAGACAGATGATGATGATGACGATGACGACGATGATGATGACGATGATGGTGAGTCTAAACTCTTCCAAGCCCCCCCCCCTCTCTCTCTCTCTCTCTCTCTCTCTCTCTCTCTCTCTCTCTCTCTCTCTCTCTCTCTCTGTTGTGCGCATACACTCTCAAATCTTTGCCATTCCCATTTCCATCTAGCAGCCTTGATGTGACCTGAGGAGGCTTGTTATCTTTACATCAGAACAACTGCCATACCTGTACTTTCCTTTCTTTGAATCTGTCATTACCTTAACCAGTGTCAGTATATATCTGATAATTTCTTCTGCATATTTGCAATGTTTTCTGTATTTACTGATCACCTTGCTCACTGACTTACTGATGAAATGAAAAGTTGGTTTGCTATAGCTTTACTCCAACAGGAGTTTGGTTATTCCTGTACTGGCATTACTTAAAGCTTATTAATCTTCAATATGAAAGCATGACAGAAGCTTTCCCCAATCATTCTACTCATTGTTTATCATAAAGTAACTGAGCAGAGAGAGCATCATGACGTCTTATAAGGGCACTTGATTACAAAGCCATCCCAATTTTAGCTTTTGAAGCAAAGTTAAGCCTACTAAAAACAAACTCCAAAGAATTTCTAACCAGTT
Organism: Rapana venosa; assembly: GCA_028751875.1. Lineage (NCBI taxonomy): Eukaryota > Metazoa > Mollusca > Gastropoda > Neogastropoda > Muricidae > Rapana > Rapana venosa. Next base: position 6,639,981 of record CM054153.1, on the reverse strand, counting down.
TAAAATGCAGCACATCAGTAGATGTGTCAGCTCAAACTGGTGTAAGTTAATGAAATGCTTAAAAAGCTCTTTGTTAATTCTTTGCTTTAATCCCCAGACAAAAGACGGAAGAGAGCCATGAGCATGACACCCCAGCCAACAGCACAGAAGAGAGACACCAGGATGGAAGGAGGCCTACAGGGAAAGCCGGATGGCATCACTTCTGGAGAAAACAGGGATGTGCCACTTCTGTCCAGACCACAGAGACAGACAGATGATGATGATGACGATGACGACGATGATGATGACGATGATGGTGAGTCTAAATTCTTTCATTGCCCCCCCCCCCCCTCTCTCTCTCTCTCTCTCCTCTCTCTCCTTCTCTCTCTCTCTCTCTCTCTCTCTCTCTCTCTCTCTCTCTGTGGGGACGGGATAGCCTAGTGGTTACAACATCGCTCTCGCAATCTGACAACCCGGGTTCGAATCCCGTTCAAGTGAATTTTTCCCCTGGAATTAACATCAGTGCCGACTCCACTCTCCCCAAAACTCCTTCGGATGAGTCTATAAACTGAGGCCCCGTGTGCGAACGCACGCAGAACATCTTGCACACACGTTAAATCCTGTTCCGCTATGCGAAAGAGTAGGCTATTGTGTGCCAGTGGGAACATATGACAAAATGTACAAAAACCGCAAACACACAGGGACTGGATGTGAAAAAGCACACGAGTGCTTATTCCATTATCCTCGATATAAAGAATCTCTCTCTCTCTCTCTCTCTCTCTCTCTCTCTCTCTCTCTCTCTCTCTCTCTCTCTCTCACTCTCTCACCACCCCCATCATGCTCCATCTCACTTTCCTCCCACGTCTGTTATGAGCTCAGGAGGCTAGGCCCGTTGTCTTTTATCAGTGCAATGGTCATATCTGTCCATCTCTTACTTTTTAATCACGTGTCACTTTTATCAGTGTCAGTATATTTCTGACCGTTTTGAAAGTTTATATTGATTATAATAGGTTGAGACTGATTGCGTAGCACACTGACCTAATGGATAAAATAAGTTGATTTGGTGTAATTCAGTAATTCCTGTATTTGCATTAGTATAGGTTGATTTTTTACTTAAATATGAAATCATACCAACCGATCTGCTCGTGGTTTGTGATAAAGTGAATGAGCAAAGCATTATGATTTTGGGGGAAGGGGGGGCTGGTTTCCCCGGCTAGAGCTCCAAGGTTCACCTATGGTCAGATTTTTTTTTATGTGACGGTTTTTACACACTGTCAAGGTAGATGCATTCCGACTTTGGGGATATGACATTTTAAAAGGTCCCTTGATTACACAGCCGCCCTATTTTTTACCTTTCAGACCAAAGTAAGCCACTTGAAAATTTGTTTGATGATTCTTAGCTTGTTTTCTTATCTGCATTCTTCAGGTGTGAAATGTGGACGAAGGATATCAGCGAACAAAGCCACTTGAAAATGGTGAACTGTGTGAAGCAAGATCCGAAGCTTAAAAACCTTTTTGTTCGTTCTTTATTCCAATCCCAGACAACAGACGGAAGAGAGACATTAGCATGGCATCCCAGCCAACAGCACAGAAGAGAGACACCAGGATGGAAGGAGGCCTACAGGGAAAGCCGGATGGCATCACTTCTGGAGAAAACAAGGCTGTGCCACTTCTGTCCAGACCACAGAGACAGGCAGATGATGATGGTGACGACGACGACGATGACGATAATGACGATGATGACAACGACGGTGAGTTTTTCTTTACTCCTAGCTTCCGTTCAATTCAATTCAAATACTTTATCATCTCACAAACTAAAAAATTAACGCGGTTACAAATCATTTATATGTTCTATGAACAGTTTTTATATCATGACATCAATTATTGATAAGGGCGAGAACTGCATTTAAAAAAATTACAGTGCTTAGCTATTATCCTCAGCAAATTTTGCATTGCCTTGCCTTGCCTCACCTTTGTCTGAGCGTGGAGAGGAGAGGGGACTAATCCTCAAATTGTATCTTTTATCTTTCCTTTCTTCGCTGCCTGACGGTCTGTGATGACCCTGTCTTCCTAGTTCACCCATTCCAATCTCTCACCCCGGCTATGCCTAGACTTGTCCTGCTGTATCCTCAGGGATTAGAAATCTACAGGGAACTCAGCAATCTTAGGCTGCCAGAGAGCCGCTGACATGAGAGGGCCCGCACTGCTGATTGATCACTTTGGTGGTGTTCAGTAGTGCCTGATCTAGGCAAACATGTACAGGACGCCACCTACTAAGCCCCCTTCTGCTGACACTGATAGGCTAGCCACTAATCAAGACTGGATGAGAAGTCCACCTGGAGTGGTGACCACTACAACTTCCTCCAACTTCAGCTAATCATAGAAGTGTATAGGGAACTAAAACTGATGTCACCATGAGACCAGAGCAAACAACGTCACCACATCGGATTGCGTAGTCTTTCATTAAATGATGATAAATGGTAATGAGGGTGACATCCGTAAAGTGGATGAAGCTAAACTGCATTGTCCCAGTCTGGAGAGCTGGCGTGTGCCAACCTGAGTAAAAAAAACAAACACCAAAAAACAATACAATAAACAACCCTATGATGACTCTCTTGGAATTCAAATCTGCAACCTTCCAGCCAGGAACCCACTGCACTAACCACAGCACATTCTCTTGTCATCTTTATGTCTTGTGAGCTTACTTTGCATTTCTCTTAAACTTAGCATACTACTATCTTTCTGCAAACCTTTATTTCATTGCCATTATTTTGCACACGTTAGTTGATTGCTTGGTTAAATGCTTGGCTAGATGGTAGCTTGTTAGGTTGTGTGTATTGTAGCTTGCAAGGTTGTGTGTGAATGGGTGGGAAGTTGGTCAGTTAGTTCCTTTAAGTCAGGCAAGAATTGGCTTTTGAGTATTGCTTCGGTGTGTAATTTTTAATGTAAATTTTTGTTGGCTTTGTTGTTTATGTGTCAGACAACCAATTTTTGTTTGGCGGCGATTATCCATCAAATCACCATGATCACCTTGTCTTGTGATTTTACAATAGGATTTTTCACGCACATTTACTATTTTCCTTCTTTTGTTATTGTACTTAGTTTTGTTAAACACTTTAATTTACCTTACCGTCAAATCGGCTAATACTTGTGTAAATGCAGCTGGCTGTGCATCTCAATTAAGATTCTATTGTAAGACAGGTGTAAAAAAAGTCAATAAAGAAGCATGGATTTATCGTTTTCTTTGTAAATATTATTCCCAGACGAAAGACGGAAGAGAGACATGAGCATGACATCCCAACTACCAGCACAGAAGAGAGACACCAAGATGGAAGGGGGCACACAGAGTAAGCCAGGTGGCATCGCCTCTGGAGAAAACAGGGATGTGCCACTTTTGGCCAGACCACAAAGACAGACAGATGATGACAACAGCCACGATAATAATAGAGAAGAAAGTGAGTTTTCAAGTGACTTGCACTTTCTTTTCTTTCTGTTCATTTATGTATGTCTCTCTGTTTCTCCCCATTCCCTTTCTGTCTCTCTTCTTATGTCTCTTTATGTAACTCTTGCTATCTCGTTGCTTTTTCTGTGCTTCATGTTGTCGTTATCAATATGTAACGAGAAACGGAGCATTTTAAATGCTTCATTGTCAAAATGCGCATTCAGTTCTTGCTAATTGTCTATAAACTCCAATTTGTATTGTTTCTTTGATTTAACACTACACCTGTTCAAGAGATTTTACCATTTAAATGATTTAACGACCACAATTACATATCTTAACAGGCACATCTACGCATTCGTGGTTGGGATTTTAGCGCCCACACCTTCTCAAGTGATTTGGATTCCTAAGAATTGGAGGACCTATACAAAACAACACTGCACTATTAAGATGACATTCCGTTAAGATGGGGTATGAAAACTGCATTTTATGTGAAAGTGATTGGGAGCTGCCCGTGTGTTAGTGTTTATAACTTTGTAAGTAATGTCCTCAATATGAAACTGCCAAATACCATTTCTTACAAATACCAACGGGAATGAAATCTCATTCTATCCTTGTTAACAACCCCTCTCCATCTTTTCCTTCCTCTGTATAAGCTTCTATGAATATACAGTTTTTTGCTGTAGGTGGATGGTTGTATTGTACGCAGAAACCTATCTTCAGAATGGTTGTATTGTGTGCAGAAATCTATCTTCAGGATGGTTGTATTGTATGCAGAAATCTATCTTCAGGATGGTTGTAGTGTATGCAGAAATCTATCTTCAGGATGCTTGTATTGTATGTAGAAATCTAGCTTCAGGATGTTTGTATTGTACGCAGAAATCTATCTTCAGGATGCTTGTATTGTATGCAGAAATCTATCATCAGGGTGCTTGTATTGTATGCAGAAATCTATCTTACAGATTGCCTTGCATTTATTAATTTTCGGCTCATCATTTTAATACACAACATCAATTCAAGGAGAACTTTAACACATAGTAATGTCAACCAAAATCAACAGCTTAAAAGGGATTGCTTTTCTTTCTTTACCTTCTTTTTAGGAAAAAGGCAGGAGAGAACTATAAAAGCTACACCCACCATTGCACGACATAAGAGAGACACCAGGCTGGAAGGGAATCTACAGGGAAAGCCAGATGGCATCACTTCTGGAGAAAACAGGGTTGTGCCACTTCTGTCCAGACCACGAAGACAGGCAGACGACGATGACAATGATGATGATGATGGCGATGATGATGGCGATGATGATGATGGTGATGGAGGTGATAGTGGCATTCTCATTGTCTTAACTTACATTCTATGTCTCTTCTCTTTGCTTCCCTGTCTACTACCATCCCCCCCCCACTCTCTCTCTCTCTCTCTCTCTCTCTCTCTCTCTCTCTCTCTCTCTCTCTCTCTCTCTCTCTCCTCCCAGTCCCATTTCTTCTTTCTTTTCTTTTGTCTGTTGCTTATCCCCTCATCCTCTGACGCTTAAAGTATGTCAGCTGTAACTTACTGCTTTCTACACAGACCTCCACTATACTATCATTGTTTATGTATTAATAGGTTGGCTGGTATTTAAAAAAATCTATTATGGTTAGTCTGTTGATGCGTCTATCTACTGATTCAATGAATCTTTGTTTCACGAGCTGGTTTGTGAGTTGGTTAGCGAGTGAGGTGGTGGGTGGATGGGAGGGTTGATCTGATTGGCCAGGTCAGTGCATGGTTATCTGTTGTCAGGTTTGACTTTGATCTGCACCACGGGTTGAACAAAGGTGTCTGTTCAGATTATAGAGTGTCTGGTTCTTTGTATAGTATTAGATGCTAGACATATGTGGAAACAGAAGAGCCAATGACTTTAACCTAGCTTTATAAACTTGCCTTTCTTTTGCTTTGGTCGGGAGGGGTGGGAGTTGTTTGGTTAATATTGTTGTTATTGGATGGGTTGGGTGACTCAGTTTGCCATTTCTGATTCTTTTTTTATTTTCTTTCGATTTGGATTAGTTGTTGGTTTTATTGTTTTCTTGGGTTAGGTGAGGGAAAAAATGTATTTTTGTTTATCGGGATTTTTTTCTTTGATATATTTGGATTCACCTACAGAAAGGCGTTTCTTTTTTTTTTTTACATATTAGATGTTTCCCCTACAGTTTCAGCTACAAAATTTATTAAAATGCATACATAAGTCTTGGAATGGAACTACTCAGATTACCTACATTTTCTTGTTTATAAGTATAATACCATCTCAGGAAGAACAGTTTAAGTACAATCAATCAAATAAAAGAAAAATTTGCTATGCATTTCGTTTTTTGTCTATTTGTGTTCATCCCAGACAAAAGACGGAAGAGAGACATCAGCATGGTATCTAAGCTAACAGCACAGAAGAGAGACACCAGGATGGAAGGAGGCCTGCGGAAAAAGCCGAATGGCATCACTTCTCGAGAAAACAGGACGGTGCCACTTCTGTTCAGACCCCAGAGAGATGGTGATGACGATAATGATGAAAATGATCATGGCGATGATGATGATGCTGGAGAGGATGAAGGCAAGCTCTAACTCCCATGCAGTCTAACTATAGCTCTCTCTCTCTCTCTCTCTCTCTCTCTCTCTCTCTCTCTCTCTCTCCAATTGCTCCCAAGCCACCCATTCTTTTCAAAACGCCAGGTCTATAGAACATCTTAGCACACACAAGACCTGATCTTGTTTATGTCTATTTCCTGACGTCTGCAGGTGACGAGGATTATTTTCTCAACTTCTCTGGAAAGGCAGAAAAAGATCTGGAAGCTGTCAAGGAAATCTCACATGTCAGACAAAAGAGGAACAGCTCCCAAATTCCCGCCCAGCTCAGACAAGGAGGAGAAGGCATAGACAGATCAAAGAAGGAGGACAAGGCAAATCAACACGTTTCTGAAGAAGTCAGCAGCTGGTCGGCTCTGTCGAGGCCAAGGAGAGGCGCTGACAAGGCTGGTGGCGACAAGAAAAACAAAAATGACAAGGACGGCAAAGATGACAAAGACAAGAGTGATGATGATGATGACGATGACGACAACGATGTTGATGATAAAAAAGGCAAGGCCATTGCAGATCTCTCTCTCTCTCTCTCTCTCTCTCTCTCTCTCTCTCTCTCTCTCTCTCTCTCTCTCTCTCTCCTTGTCTAGAATCCAGCAAGATGCGTCACTCATCAGCTCTTACGAATTTTGCTACCTTTTCGTCGTATTTTAGTTAAGATGCCTGTTGAAGAACTCCCACCACCGCTAGAAGGCATGCTGAATGCTGTGCTGAAAGAAATGTCTGCGACTTCTTTGAAAATTGAAGGCAAAGGCATTCAGACAAATTTTACTCTTAAGATTGTTGCCTTCAACTTCGATTCAACGCCCTTCAGCACAGGCAATATTGTCTACAAAAGGAAATAATCTGTGTCGCAGACCAAGAGACAATGACAAATTCTTTTTTTTTATTTCGAGGATAATAAATAAGCACTCATGTGCATTTTTACATCCAGTCCCCGCCCGTAGGGATACATCTTAATAATAACCGAATACTTATACTCTCACATAGTAGAAACAAAGGGAAATAACGCTTTTCAAAACAACCCATCCCCACCCCCCAAAAAAAAAAATTAAAAAATAAACAAATAAAAGAAAACCCTGAAAACATCACCCCTCCCAAAAAAAATCAACCAAAACAAACAAACAAACAAAAGAAAAAACAAAACCAACAAAAAAAAGAGAAAAACAAATAACAATAACAACAACAAAACCAACAAAAATAAAAACAATCAAACTTAATAAGTCATAAAAATAAACATCTACACATTGTCAAATGGTACACATACTTGTTACATATAACAATAAGATATTGAAATAGGGCATTCATTAAAACTTACAATCAAACTTAATAAGTCATAAAAATAAACATCTACACATTGTCAAATGGTACACATACTTGTTACATATAACAATAAGATATTGAAATAGGGCATTCATTAAAACTTAAGTACAGCCGACAAGCCCAATAAAGTATTGAAAATATGAAGTATGAATCCTTCATCAGGATACACTAAAACTATAAGCAAAGCGATAAAAGGTGAGAGACAGTGTGTGTGTGTGTAGTTCTTCAAGCCGCCGTGTGTTATCAGGTGTGTGTGCTCCGTATGTCTGTCTCTTCTGCGCCTGTAACACCCAGCAGCCCACTAGCTCTAGAAGGTGCTAGGAGGAATCAACATGCCCCAGTGTAAAGACGACGCACGCTAGGCTAAGGCAGTGACTGTGTGCTGTGGCCAAAACTTCCAGTGGGGCTCAATAGAAGAGAGTGGGGAAGGGCAGGAGGAAACAGAAAGCCTGTGTGTAATACCTGACTTTGCGGAAGAAACGAGCATATAAGAATGGGGAGAGCGTGTCAAAACACAGGGTGTGATGGAATATGAGAGTGAGTGCTTAAAACAAGTGTAGCATCTGAACTGACTTTGTCTTGATGTTGTGATGTGCTTAAAGAAATGTAGTGAAAGATTTACAGAGAACGCAAATGAGCTTCGCAATGTACATACAAGATATGAAAGAAATAACAAACCTAGAGCAGCTGTTAATGCAGGAAATTCTAACATGGGAGTATCATGGCTGATCCACTGATGACTGTAAACAGTGGGATAAAAACGGTGGTGTAACAATCAAGTGGTGATCCAAGTGTTGAATAAAAATGTTGTAAATTATTCCATGACGTGGTAACCATGTCATGATGATCATTGTGCTGCATGTGTTAAGAGAAAGTTTCTGGATCATTTGTTTTGTCCCTGACCCTCTGTCCCCATGTGAAAGGGCATAAAGCATACCGCAAAGTGTACTAACGTGATTTCCACATCCAGCTTTTGCAACACAGTTTGTTTTGTACATGACGTACATTTTCACAATAAAAAGGCATATATCAATTGAAAACGCCATCGGGCCATATGAAGATCTGACTTTAGGGGGGAAAAAACGCAAATTGAAATGGTATGGGCATCTAAAACGAACATCTCGACTGACTAAGACTGTCCTACAGAAAACAGTACTAGGAGGGAGTCGAGGAGACAGATAGAGAAAACGATGGCAAGACAACGCCAGAGAGTGGAATGGCCTTGAGTGGAACAACGTGCTACGGAACGCTGAGTGGAGTGGAGGAAACTGGTTGCAAAATCTTCAGTGGTGCCCCAACGGCCTTCTCGACTACGGGATAGGTGGTGATTTAAATACAAAAAAGTGAATGTTGAGGTGGGGGGGGGGGGGGTAAATTTCCATATCAAAGTATGCTTGTAATTAAAGACACATGTTCATTTTCTTTTTGAAAATGGTCTTTCACTTTCCCCTGAAAAAACAACCTTGTCCTCTTTAGTAACGGTGTTGACCCACAAGTTCTACCTAATTTTCGAATAAATGGAGAAACTCTAGAACACAAACAAGCAGTGAACTTCTTAGGATTATACCTCACTTCTAAGTTAACGTGGAATCAACATATTGAATATATGGCAACTAAAGCTAAGAAAGTTCTTAACTTCTTAAAACTTACCAGTAAACAATCATGGGGCAATATATTACTGTATTAAAGCACCTGTCCTTGTCCCTTGTGCGATCAAGAGTGTCTTATGGACAAGAAGTATTTTTCAGTGCTCCAAATTATTTGCTTCAGAAAATCCAGTCTTGATTGTAAAGCATTTCGACTTGCTTTAGGTGTACCAGCTCACGCCTCATCTCTAGGCACATATAAGGAAGTAGGCGTTCTACTTTTAAATGAATATTGACAGCTTGCTGTGGCAAAAAATGTTCTAAGAAGTACAAATGACAGCAACGTTGAAAATGAAGTCCAGATAAAGTCTGACATTCACTTTCCAAAAAGAGCAAGAACTATCAGCTTGCTTACTACAATTAGTACTTACACTTCTCCCCTTTTTATACATTCAGAACTTAATCCAAATGAATTAGCAAAGTCAGAAGTACAGTCAGCTCCCTACCCACCTTGGGAACTGCTTAAAGCTCATTTTGATATTAATTATTCTTCTGTAAGAAAAGTTGAAAATGTTAACATTCTTACATCATTAGTAAAAGAACATATTCAAACTACTTACACTGATCATCTCAAAATCCATACAGATGGGTCCGTTCTAAATACTGATGAGGCTGGTGCGGCTTTCGTTATTCCATCATAAAAAGTAGAACGATCTGTCAACCTGGGAAGAAATAAATCTATCTCTACAGCTGAGCTAACTGCTATACTGTTGGCACTGTAATATGTTCTTGACTTTTCAAAAGACATTTTCAACATACTTATGTGCGTTGATCCGAAATCGGTTTTACATGCTTTATAAAATTCTACCTTATCATTGAAATATCTGGTACACTTTTTTATTTAAAGAGGTAGTACTGTTACTTTCTGTTTGGTTCCCTCACACACTGGTATCTATTTGAATGAAAAAGTTGACAGCCTTTGAGCTAGGTATAAAAATGGTTCTTGTGAAATAAATGTTGCCTTATCTCTGCATGAGGGCTACAAATTGCTACAAAATGCTTGCTGGAAGCATTTCAGAAAGAAGAAATGAGTCTGGTAATAGCTGTACAAGCAATGTGATTGATTTTCAAAATGCTTTTATTTCTAACAAAGTCTGTGGTTGGTATAATCGCTGAAATATGTTATCCCTCATGTACAGCTAAACGCTTTCAGGACAAATACGTGAAAGATGTAAACTGCATTTGTGGGGAGAAGACCTCCAATAGTCATGTTATTTTTGGTTGTGGACATTTAAAAGCATTTTTACCTGCTGTACCTTATTTGTCAATGGCTCAGATCCTGCCTGAACCATCGTTACTGTTGGACATTGTGTTAGCATTGATGAGAAGTCCGATAACTCAGTTTTTGTAGTATGTTAAAGTTAGTTTTTATTCGATACTGTTATCTGACATTTTTCAGTTATCGTTCGCTTTTTCTTGTTTGATTTTTCCCATCTAAAATCATTCAATGTGAATAGACGTTAAACTGAAGATATCACACGTTCATTTAATCATTGTGCACTGTGATGTGGCCGTTATCACAGTGAAGAATACCCAGTACCAGCCTTAATCACTCTACATTGGTTTGCCTGGGCGTCTGCCTGCCTGTGTCTGTTTGTGTGTCAGTTTGATTTTACATCTCATTCCTGCCGTGATGAACCTGACAGAAGCCAACACTGTGCTGTGTGCAGGAGGTAAAGACGGCGTGAATATTGAAGCGGCTGTTAAGGGTCTGGAGGAAGAGGCAGCTAAGCAAGAAAAAGAGGTGGAGCTGATGGCTGCCACTTTGACCAGAATCAATCAAGACGTTGAGGGCAGTGCCGATGACGGGGGGGATGGGGATGATGACGACACTGACGATGACAACACCAAGTCGGACGGAAATGACTCTAACAAGGCTCAACGCAGACGAAAAAGAAGTTCTGTTGTGAATGACGGCGTAGGTACTAGAAATAATTACTCTGACACTGTGATCACAAAACCAGCTTCAAAACACAAAATTCATGCTACTCCAATTCTTCTTCCTCCAAACAACTCTAAAATATGGCGCTCTGCTCAACAAGGACGGGGCAATATTTTTATTTTCCTGACAAAACAAAACAGTACCACAAATGTCGATCGAAGACGTGTGACTGCCGACAGTTCTGGCTATTCTTCAGCTAACAAAGCCAGTGATAGCAGTGATAAGAAAGAAAGATTCCAAGTGCCCACAGAAAGCTATCAACAGAAACGTGTCATTCCTACAAACAATAGGCCCACATCCATGTTTGTCAAAGATCAGAAATACACCATAAATGTAAAGCTAGCAACCCATGCAAAAAAGAAAACCAAGTTGAAAGGAGGGCGTTTCAACATATATAACCACGTAAATGACCCCATAAAAGGAAAAGAAGCTACAGATAGTGCGGTAGGTGTTTCAAGAAATAGCAAAGAAGGACAAGTTAACAGACAAACAGGCCCTGCTTTCCAGACCCCAAAATTCAAAACGAACGAGGCAAGAAATACAAACGTGAAGTATGAGAAAGGCTGGAATTCACGGAGGAACAACCACGGCAAGAAAATCAAATACAATGAGGGACAAAGCAAAGAAGATGCACTGAAATTGAAAAGCTCTGCCGTAACAACTGCATCTGACCAAGGTCGTGATGGGCTTCTTGAGGTTCTTCAGCACAGAGGTGAAAGCACAAACTACAGTACTGGTGTTGACACCAACAAAATGAAACCAGTGAAAAACAGTTCCAAAAGGCCTCGTGGTAACAACAGAATGTCACCTCAGATATCAAGTCCAGTGAAATCAGATAATCATGTCATGTTAGAAAACGAACTGCGAAGTAAACGGGCTATTATCATCACAAGTCAATCAGATGACTCTGGCAGTAACGATGATAATGATGATGATGACGACGATGATGATGATGATGATGACACCAGTGAAGAGATAGAGAGGAATGATAAAAAAATAAAACAATTATATCGCAGTAGTAATAATAAAAATGAAGATGTAAGCAATGGTATATTGATAATAAACAAGGGAGTTGATAAAGACAGTTTTGAAACATTAGAGGTAAAAGTGCCCACCAAAAGGCCAGAGGCAGAAAAACACAGAGAAGCCCAAACAGGCAAGGAAACAGCAGTGGTAAAAATCAAAACGGACACAGGTGGAGAAAACGTGGATAGACACTTTACAGAAGGGAAAAAACCTGAGGGAAAAGTACGTGTAAACGTCTACAATGATGACGAACATGAGCAACCCGAAGTCACGAAGGGGAGCAGTAAGCACATTAACATCCATACCCTAGTATCAGAAACAGAGCACGTTCATAAGCCAAAAGAACAAGACACTTACAGGTCCTGTGAAAATGAAAAGCACGAAGGCAGAGGCACCAGAATCAAGATCCTTGACTCAAATAATCGGGCTCCTGGTATCGATGTGCAAGACGATGACAGGAAGAGGTAAAAAAAACCACCCTCAGAAATTAATCAAATCTAGTGACACAGAAGATCTAGCAATACAAATGATGGCAGAATGTCATATGATAGCAAAAACCAAAACAAACAAAAACAGAGAAGAGAACTCACCCACCCACCCACCCCCTCAAAAAAAAAGAAATAGGTAAAGAGGACTTCAGAAACTTTTCAAATCCTGTGACACAGAAGCTCAGACAACACAGACGGTGGCAGTATGTCATATAACAGTAATAAACAAAATAATAGTAGAGTATTCAGAAAAAAAATCCTGAACAATTTTTTTTCTACAAAATAAACTATAGCCATTTGGACCGCATGAAGAAGTTAAGATAATTATTATCAGTCTGACACCAGCACACACCAGTGGATGTGAAAAAAGCTCATAATGAAGGTTCTGAAGGAACTGCTGTAACAGTACAAAGCAACAAAACTAAAATAGACGATAACAGTGACGATGATAACGGTGGTGATGATGATAGCAATACTGATTGATGGAGGTGTGAATATTGCTGATCTTAACAATGACTGCATGGTAGAGTTAACATTGTTATCACTGGAAGATATGGACGATTTCGAATATCGACTGCATGATTTTGTGTTGTATTTATTGAAATTGTTTATATATAGGCTCTCTTTTCTTCTTTTCCTTCCTGTTATTCTTTTCTCTTCTTTGTCTCCCTGTCGTTCCTCTCCTCTCTTCATCCTCTTTCTTCTCTCTTCTTATTTTTTCTTCATTTAGAGGCAACATTTGTGGTTATTTAGACTGGAACAGTTTGGAAACAGAATGTACACTAGAATGAGTTGGATTATTAAAAAAAAGAACAAGCAAACTCGATTTTGATCCGTGGACTCACTGCTGAGCTTTTCCCTTGTTTTTCTTCTTCTCCTCCTCCTCCTCCTTCTTCTTCTTCTTCATTTTATTTTACCTCTAACTGTGTCTGAGCTCATGGTAATAATATGTGAGTGCGCATGGGGTGAGAGGAACTCGAACTCGAATGATTTATTCACAAAAAGGCCATTGGCCCATATATGAAGGGGGTTGCCGAACTGCTTAGTATTTTGGTGGAGGTAAAAGCAATAGTAACGACAACATGTTACTGTATAACAAAAAGTCAGCTACAAAAATATGACTTAGGATAACAATATCTCTCTTATTCTGAAAGTTTTACACAAATATAAAGTGAGGCTGCGCACAACCTCAGGATGACTTGATGCCAGGAGTAAACAGAATCTAAATAAATTAGACTGTCTACTATATTTAACAGGGATATAGTTCTGCCTAACATCCTCTAATACTGAACAGCACAACACAAAATGTACTTCATCCTCCAGTGCTTGCTTATATAATGGGCATAACAGCCTGAGGTCGTCAATATCATGTTCTCTGTATCTGAATTTATGAACATTTGTATCTATATATTTATCCCTGTTCTCTTTCTCTGTCCAACCACTCTCTCTCCCAACTGGTAAACGAAGCAATGCACAGATCTGGCCATATTTTAGACTGGCTGATTACTAATGCTTCATTTAATCTTGTTACATCTGTTTCTGTCACTGACGAACTGCATTCTGATCATTCCGCCATTCTTTTCCACCTCAACATCACAAAACCTGTCAGAAAGAAGAAATATGTTACTCGTCGCAATCTTAAGGCCTTAGACATTCATACTTTCTCTTCACAAGCTTCCGAACGTTTTTCACAAACCACTGACCTCTCTGAATACTATAACACTGTTCTCCGCCAATTGCTTGATGAGCATGCACCTCCTACTGACCATCTCCTACCTGACAGACCCTGTGCGCCATGGTATACCCAAGACATCCTGATAGCGAAGCGCAAACGCCGGCAACTAGAACGGCAGTGGCGGAAATCAAAAACCGAAATCAACAAACAGCTTTTCCGAAAACAAATAAACAAAGTCAAACTCTTAATCCATTCAGCAAGACAGAATACTACTCTTCCCAAATTCTCTGCGCTACATCCATAAAATCTCTTTTTCCCTCACCTCAAATCTCCTTGGGTCTGCAAAAACAACTCCTCTGCCTACCACCCACAGCCTGTCTGAACTTCCATCTATCTTTTCTGCCTTCTTTTCAGACAAAGTCCACAACATACGCTCCAGACTGGATCAGACTCATTTCCAGCCTGCACCTCCTGATCCCCAGTTCACTGGCACTCCTCTCTTTTCCTTCTGTTCCACAAGTGAAAAAGAAATCATGACAATTCTGAAGGAAATGACTATAAAATCATGCGACCTCGATCCCATACCTGCTCCTGTTTTCTCACAATGCCTTCCACAACTTGTACCTATTATCACTAAAATAGCAAACTCATCTCTTCTGTCAGGACATTTTCCACAAGCTCTTAAAACCGCAATAGTCACACCTCTACTGAAAAAGCACGACCTCGATCCCAACATTCTGAAGATTTATAGACCTGTCTCAAACTTACCCTTTGTCTCTAAAGTACTAGAAAAAGTTGTTCTCAAACAGCTCAACAGTCACCTTCATTCCAATAATCTCCTTCCCCCTTTTCAATCTGCCTATCGCCCCAACCACAGCACCGAAACCACCCTAGTCCATACTTTAGATACACTTCTACTTGCTTCTGATGCAGGAAAAATCTCCCTCCTCACTCTTCTTGACTTATCTGCAGCCTTCAACACTATAGATCACTCAATTCTTCTTTCTCGCCTCCAAAATACGTTTGGTATTAATGGCACAGCCCTCACCTGGTTTACTTCATACCTCACAGACAGATTCCAGAAAGTTATTGTAAACAAAATTCAATCAAAATCTGTCAAAATGGAATGTGGAGTCCCACAGGGATCAGTCCTGGGCCCGTTCTCTTTACTCTCTACACTGCTCCACTCTCACATATAATAAACAACCACCATATTGATCATCATTTCTATGCTGATGACACTCAGCTTCAGTGCAGTGATACTGTTTTAAAACTTGCCTTCCCTCCTGACAAATATGTCCTACTGCCTTCAAGACATTCAAAACTGGATGACTCAGAACAAGTTACAACTTAATGCCGATAAAACCGAAGCCATGCTCATAGGGACCCAACATAAACTTTCCTCCATCAAAACAACATCAATAGAATTCGGCAGTGCGTCAGTTCCTTTGTCCAACTCTGTGAAGTATCTAGGTGTAGTTCTTGACAACACACTCTCTATGAAAAAATTCATCACCCAGACCTGCCAGTCTTGCTACTATCAACTACGGCGCATAAGCGCGATTCGCAAGTATCTGTCCACTGATGCAACTTCCAAGCTCGTCACATCTCTCATTCTTTCACGTTTAGACTACTGTATTTCTCTTTTGGCTGGCCTACCAGCATCATCCATCCACTCTCTTCAACGCATACAAAACTCTGCAGCTCGACTGGTCCTAAGAAAGAAAAAATCCAAACACATCACTCCTCTTATGCGATCTCTTCACTGGCTGCCAGTCTCACAAAGACTGGAGTATAAAATCAATACCCTCTGTTTCAAATGTCTCCACAAATCTGCACCATCTTATCTTTGTAACTGTCTTCATCTGTACACTCCATCCCGTTCCCTTCGTTCAGCCGCAGATACTTTGTGCTTTCGAACACCCAGATTCAAACATACCACTGTTGGTTGTCGATCTTTTTGTGTTTCTGGTCCGTCCACGTGGAATGACCTCCCTCTTTCACTTCCCCAAAAACCTTCACTTGATACCTTCAAATCCAGCCTCAAAACACACTTATTTCTTACCTGACACTTTTTCCCTCATATCCGTCTCTACTTTTTCAACAGCATCCTTCATCTCCTAAGTGTGTTCGCGGTGTGTGTGTGTGTGTGTGTGTGTGTGTGTGTGTGTGTGTGTACATACACGTGCATAAATTTGAAATATGTTCTTTATTATATTTGAGGAAAGTTGCATGCGCGTAAATGATATGAGTGCAAGCGCTTCGATTTGTTTGTTTTACAAGATTCGGCGCTATATAAATTCCATATATTATAATTATTATTATTATTATACCCCAAGTCTAAAGTTAGACATAATTCTTTTCAAATGTATATCCATATCAAGTTTTAGATAAGGTTTGACATCATGCGAACTTATAAATTGTCTATACATTTGAAATCTTTCACTGTTTTGTATATGATCACTCCATTGCTGCCATCGGCAGTCAATCAGTCTTAACCTGAAAGCGTTAATAAACTGTCTACAATTTCCGACTCCTTGATTGAGCCAAACAAATCCAAACCCAAGTTCACACAAACAAGTACGTATTTGTGTCGCCCAGTTGTTTTTCCCTTTGACATCTAGATCATAAAGCATCTTGTAGAATTTAAAAGGTAGCCTGCTCTCATTCATATGCAGAATCTTAATTCAATATCTAACGCATCTTACAGCAGCATTAACAGAGAGAGGATATCTATTAGTTTCACTATAAACAAGATCATTAGGTGTACGTCTATCTGAGCCTAAAAACTTCTTTAAAGACAAGAGGTGCACTGATTCACAATGTGTTACAGCTGCATCTAAGGCCCAAATTTATGCACCATATAACACAGGGGGTTGTATTTGTGCATCAAATATCTTAATGAACAAGTCAAAAGAGTTATTATTCAATATTCGTAGTTTTTTCAACACAAATAACAAGCTTCTTTTACCTCGACTTGCCAGATCTTTACATGCAGTTGTGAAACTAAGCTTAGTAGAAAAACAGATTCCTAAATATTTATATACATTAATCACAGGCATGATATTTCCATTGTACAACCATTTTTCATGAGCAGCTAAATAGCCACCTTTTCTGAATACAACGATATTACTCTTACTCAGATTAACCTTAAGATCAAGTGATGTTGCAGCACTGTTTAAGCTGTTTAACTGCTTTTGTAAGCCTACAACTGTTGCAGATAGTAGGATAGCATCATAAGCAAGCAGAAGAATAAACAACTCTGAGAAATCTTGGGGGAAAGTGGCACCATGTTTTCCATTGTTGATGATGTCTCTGGCTAACTCATTGATAAAAACAGAAAACAATACGGGGCTACATACATCACCCTGTTTAACACCAGTGGTACAGTATATTATGTCAGTCACTTTAGTTCCACATCTTAGTCTGCTTCTGACATTCTGATACATGGCTGTCAAACATCGTAATAGTTTACCCTTCACACTATTTTTCAGAAGAATAGGCCCCAACAAGTTCCTGTTAACAGAATCCAATGCTTTTTCAAAGTCAATAAATGCTACATAGAGCTTACGGTTATGAGCAAACTGTTTCTGTACAAACGCAAGCAGAGTAAACATATGATCTATAGTGGAGACTTAAACAGCTTGGTGCTCACCTGTAATATTATTTTTCATAACCCATTCCTGTAACCTATTGTTAATAATAGTACTATATATCTTACTACTTATGTCACTAAGAGAAATCCCCCGGTAGTTATTAGGGTTATCAGCATCACCCTTTTTATGCAATGTTAGTATTATAGATTCAGCCCAGTTATCTGGAAAAAATCATCATCAAAAATTTTGTTGAATAGTTTTGGAAGGAAAAGCACAATATTTTCACCTCCATATTTTAGCAATTTACCAATGATTTGATCAGGATCATCTGTTTTCTCGCTCTTTAGTTTTCTAAGTGCCACTTATATTTCATCTTTAGATATGGGACGATCAAAATCTTCCTCAGTTCCATCACTGTCAACATCAGTAATCATGGAGTTGGCTAATGAGTCTTTCTCCAACAGGGTTTTGAAATGTTGAAACCATCTGTCAACTGATATACTATTCTTTGGCTGACTTTTTCTAAATGACGCTGTCTTAACACTTTTCCAGAACTGGATTTGAGAAGATGACATCCTATCTGCAAGTAAGGTCTTATTATACTGTTTCTTTTTTCGTTCAAGCATGCATTTATATTCCCTTCTTGTGACACAGTACACGTTTTTGTCCTCGTTTCATACTGTTTTTCGAAAGTCTTCAGAAGTTTTCTGACCTTATATTTCATACTTTTACATTCATTATCAAACCAAGTATCATTTGATGGACCTTTATTGATATGTACCTGTTTCTTCATACATTCAGCACTGGCTTTTATGAAACCATTAAACAAATCTAGAGCTTCATTAATGTTCTCATCAATCATCTGAAAGGCATTTTGTAAAAAAAAAATCACACATGTTCACATCGTGGAGATTTTCTTTATAAACTGAGTTTGTTTTCATCCCATACAAACTTTTCCATAACAGATGGCTCCTCAGTTTCCACACCTGTATTATATACTGGATTAATATATAATTCAACAGGAAGGTGATCGGAATGAGAACGCTCGGCAACAAACGACATGAGTCAAAAATCTGAGAGAACAAATCATCTGACACTAAAAAAATATTCATTAACACTACATCCTCCATCAGAGATGTATGTATAGCGTCCTTGTTGGTCACCATTACATACGCCATGTAGAATTTGTAAACTAAGAGCAGTGCACATATTCAATAGTAATTTACCATAATTGTTGATAACAGAATCTTCAGAATTACGATTGCTGCTGAGAGACATACTTTCACTTTGGACATCTGAACTAAAGTCATTTTCTACATGATGACAAGAAAAGTTTGAGGTCCTGCAGTTTCAATCTCCACATAGTATTATATCTACTTCATCCAGTGTGGGGTGAGTAAGTTAGGGTGGCTGAAGAGTGTGCGTGTATACAACTAGGCCTATATATTTCTTCAGCAAGAGAATGAATAAAGCTGAGCTTGTTAAGCATCGTAGACACCAAGCTTTTTTTTTCAATTTTTTTTGCTGCCTCATCTTCTGTGACATCCCCGTCCTGCTGTTACCACGCTGCTCATTCCAATCTCCCCGCCAAAGCCATACCCAGATTTGTTATGTCTCATCCTCAGGGTCGGAAGTTCACACGGAGCCCATCAATATCAGGCCGCTGTGGGGCCACCAGCTAGAGGGGCCCTGCACTGCCGCTGGGTCACTTTGGTGGTGTTCAGTGGTGCCTGTTCTGAGCTAACTTACGCAGGACACACCTAACTAAGCCCCCTACTAACGACAGTATTAGCTCAATAGCGGAGCCAGACTGAGTGAGTTGCCCACCCGAGGTGGCAACCACCACAACGTCCCTCCAACGACCATCCCCCGCGAACCTCCAACCCCAAAGGCTTTGACACAAACTCACCACAGGCACAGAAGTGTATGCGCAGACCGAATCTGAGGTCACCATGAGACCAGAGCAACCAGGACCACCGAATCAGGGGCAATTTTTTTTATTGCATGATGATCAATGAGGATGACGTAATGATGCTGCCGTGGAAGTGCATATGCTTTGAGACTACTTGACAGGGTTGTACTCTACGCTTACTATCATAATATATCCCGGCGTCAACCGGGCCCGAGAGATACAGACACCTGCAGTGTTGGTCGGGTAATTTGAGCAACACTCTCAAACTCGCATCCGTTAAGTGGATGAAGCTCGACTGTGTGGTCCCAGTCTTCCCACTGAGCCCACAGCATACTCACTCTGGGTAGGAGCCGGCCGGAGTCCGAAAAATCCCTATGACTCATATGGGAATCGAACCCGCGACCTTCCAATCCGTAACCCAAGGCGCTAACCACTGCGCCATGGCGGCTGGTTTGTAGACACCAATTTTGATATATTTCAAATAGAAAAAACAACTTCCAGATTATGTAGTCAAACACGCGCTGTAAAGAACGATTCTTTTCGAAAAAGGACTCCTCGGATCGTCTGGAAATACATCACGTGAAGTAAACAACCTGGTAATGATTAAATGATTAGTTTGTGTCCTAAAGACAACACACCTCTCTGTGGCACAAAAGGTATTGAGCTACCACGAAGGCGCCCGTTCTATGATGATTTTCCCCCTGTATTTAACATTAGTACTGACTCAACTCCCCTTAAAAAAAAATTCTCCGGACGAGACTATAAACCGAGGCCTCGTGTACAAATCCACGCAGAACATCTTGAGCACACGTTAAAGCCCCGTTCTGCCTTCCAAAAGAGTAGACCATTTCGTGCCATTAGGAACGAATGACAATTTTTTAAACTGCAAAATTTCGCCATTGGTGAACCTTGGACCTCTAGCCGATGAACGAAAAAGAGACCACTTTGAAAGCCTGTTACAGAGGTGTATCTTTCTCTGACTGTAGCGGCTCCAATTAAACACACGCTGTAGTGCTCACAGCAACGAGTAAATAAATTAACAAACAGTGAACACACTTTACTATGACCAATACTCTTGTCTGCTGATATATATTATTTTTTTAAATAAAAAAAGCAAACAACGGGTGTATATTTTTACAACACACTGCCTTGTGATTCTGCAGTGTAAAAAGCCACGGCAAGGTAGACCACAGCCTGAAGCCTATCAGTATAACTACTAAAGTTATCAGATGTATGTTATTTTGTTACACCTAGCACCATTGATACTAATACAGATCAAATAGGAGTATGATCTGAACTGACATAATCGAATGGTAAAGTGATCTCCCAAAGTTGCATGTATACAGAAAAGGGGGAAAAGGAGTATATGATTTTTAGAATCAGAACTAATCAATCTGTAGATTTAAACAAAAATGCTCATGAGCATAGACATTGTCTGTATTGCAAAAGTGGCATGTTGGCACACATAATTGCTAGTACTGGTACTCATAAACCCATTTTGGGGGGTTGGACTTGAAATTGTTTTTTCCGGGGGGGGGGGGGTTGTTTTGTTTTCGTATGTTTTGTTTATTGGGGGTTGATTTATTTTTGTTTTGTTTTGGGGGGTGCATCCATTCCATTCCATATTGTTTATAGCCCTACTGACCACGAAAGCCATGTCAGCGTTGTCACCTCATTCAGTTTCAGTGGCTCCAGTTACTTTCAATCCAAGTTCAAAACCAACACCTCCTAATACCTTCACATACCTAACACTGTCCATCTGAAAAAACACCATTAAGTGACAAAATACCTGATTCATTTCATTCCTTAAGGCTAATAAACCAGGCTATGCTGATGATGCCAGGCATTCCGCTTCATCTATTATCCCAGGTTAACAAAACGTTTAAAAAAGCAAACATTTTAAAGTACAAAAGTATACATAAAAATGCCTTAATAACACTGCAGAATGGACACCCTGTGTCCATTCCAGTGTTTAAATATCACTTGCTCGTCGCCAGAACAGAAGAACACAGGCAAAATGTCTGTAATGAAAATAGAACCTCTTTTATTCAAATATTTCTTGAAAAAAAGGCAGGAGAATGAACTGGGAAGGCAAAAATGAGAGAGATCCTAGAAAGGTCAGGAGAACAACGGAAACAAGGAGATACATAGAAAAGCAGAGATTTCTAGCACAGAAATTCCAGAAGGTGGGGATGCCATTTATATTGAAAGAGCCCCCGGAAGAGGGGGAGGGGGCGCTAAATGTACACATTTGTATGTGTTAAGTACCAAAACTCTTCAGTTTTCTCTCTCTCTCACACACACACACACACACACACACACACACACACACACACACACACACACCACGCCACAAATACACATGCTCACAAATGCATCACTTTTGTCTTCAATATTCCTATTGGGCAACATAACTTTGAGGGTTTCTTTGTTTGTGACTTCCTATTCAATGGTATCAAGCATTGCACGCACAGATCTGCCAGTTGATGTTCAATAAACAGCATCACTTCCAGAGTCTCTATATTCTCATATTATCATTTACTTCGCTCATCACACGGACCAGTTACGTTCTTAGCAGAGAGAAATTAGACAGAAAGAGACTGACTGACCTGTCCTGCCGAGGTACAGAGCTGGCTCGGCTAGTTACAGGCTGATGGGGAAGATAAATCTCCTCGTCTTTCTTTCTGCAACACACACACACACACACACACACACACACACACACACACACACACACACACACACACACACACACACACACACACACACACACATTTTGTTTTAAAGCTGAATCAACAGAGAACAAATGAAATCTTCCACAAAACATCTTCCCAGTTTGAAGTGACAAGTTGGTCACAGTGCACACGCTTATATTGAAATGGAGACTAAGACCTAAGGGTGGCGCTGCTCTTGTGGCGACGCGCTCTCCCCGGGGAGAGCAGCCCGAATTTCACGCAGAGAAATCTCGTGACTTAAAGTGGTATAAAATAAAATAAATTAAAATAAATAAATAAGACCTGTCGTGCAGTAGGTACCTCGGGCAATAAGAACCATTCAATATACAACAATACACTGTAACAGCAGATAAACTTAAAGTGCAGTTCATACTAGAACATACAATAAGAACCATACAACATATGCAATATTACTATACTCTTTAACAGCCATCAGAGCATACAATGTGTAAGTCTAATGCAAGGCAATATAAAACTCTTAAATATCCAATACACCCAAATGACGATGTTAAAAACCATTGGATCGAACAATCTTTAAGTACAGAACAATACAATACAATACAATACAATACAGCCAATATACCAAATTACTCGGATGAGACTATAAACCGAGGTCCTGTGTGCGAACGCACGCAGAACATCTTGCGCACACGTTAAAACCCGTTCCGCTTTTCGGAAGAGTAGGCCATTGTGTGCCGGTGGGAACAGATGACAAAATTTACAAAACTACATACACACGGGGACTGGATGTAAAAAAGCACATGAGTGCTTATTCCATTATCCTCGAAATAAAAGAATAAATAAATTAAATAATTAAATAACTCTATTAACAGCTAATGGAGCAGACAATCTCAAAATATAAGATAATAACGATACTCAATGTGCTAGATTATTCTGTTGACAGACATCGAAACCTTGTAATGGGAAGTGTGGGGCCCCAAATCTGACAACTATACTCTTCATATAAATGCCTAACAAACAATACATTTTAATACGAAATATTCAATATACAAAATAACTCTTGTTACAGAGCTAATAAGTTCGACACACGAAAAGGCAATACATATAACTATGCTCAAACACAAAGAGAACGGACAAGACAGGCACAATCCCTGGAGCATGATGGAGACTGACACAAGCTGAATTACCTATGGATTTTTTTTCTTAAGCTGGAACCCACAACCTCCCGTGGACACCAATTGTGCCAACAGGGCAGATACAGTCGCCTACTTTTTGATGCAAGTCCATCTTCGGCTGACGGCTTGAAATCGTGGGTTCAATACCCATCACAGACACCACAGATTCCTACTTCTGGGCTTGCTGACGGCTTGAAATCGTGGGTTCAATACCCATCACAGACTCCTATTTCTGGGCTTGTTCTTGTTTCAGCCCTCTCAACATGCACAGAAAAACTTCAAATATAATGCAGTTAACAACTTTACATATACAGCCTAAGCATTTTAAACAAGGGAAAGTCCAGGGTCACGCAGCTCTTCAAACGGATGCCGATCTGACAGTGTTGTCAGCATGAACTGCCGTGTTCTGTGTCTGTCTGCAGGTCTACCTCAGGCCTGTTTGGTGTCAGGATGTTTCATGAAAAAAGGGGCAAAGTAGCCCGTCCCTGTAGTCTTCAACCTAATTAAACCCCCGTCGCATGATTATGATTATCCTCATTATATATATCACAACAAAAACAAGAGAAAAATAACAAAAAATGGAAAAAACTGTGTCATGGATTTAGTTGTCTTTTCTTCCCTGGTCTCGTGGGTTCGGTTCTCTTCGATTCTCTGCGTTGGAGTCCCTAGATTATCTACAGCTTGCAGATTCCCTGGGGTTGTTCCAAAAGAAACATGGTAGCAATCAGCCATCACTGTAGAATGGACACCTTGCTCAGTCTGGTTCCACAGTACAGCCGAGTTTCTATCATTGCTAACGAGGAGCACAGTTGGAACACCGTGTATGCCGGATCAAAGCAGATAACACTGAACACTACCCACATAACCAAGCAACTCTGAATCCAGGGTCTCTTTAAAGTAATGGCCCTATAGCGCCCTACTGGCTCTTTCTGAGTGACGGAGGGAATCTTGACCCGGGTTCGAATCTCGTTCAAGAGGATCAGTGCCGACTCCACTCCCACCCAAAAGTCCTTCGGATGAGACTATAAACCGAGGTCCTGTGTGCGAACGCACGCAGAACATCTTGCGCACACGTTAAAACCCGTTCCGCTTTTCGGAATAGTAGGCCATTGTGTGCCGGCGGGAATGGACGACAAAATTTGCAAACCTATATACATACAGGGACTAGATTTTTTTTTTAAGCACATGAGTGCTTATTCCTTTATCCTCGAAATAGAAGAAGAAGACTCTTGTTAAAATGTCTGTGGCATTATAGGGAAAAGATATGTGAGAATGCAGCACTGGGGTGTCACATAAAATTAGCCAGATTAAAAACACTACACTATAGCTCTCTACGTCAAACTGTCTGACTCGTAATCCGAACTAATGTGACGGCGTCTGCAAGAGCCGCCACCGAGCTATTTGCGAGAATCTTGTAGAGGGAGGAGGGGGGGGGGGGATTAGCCTGGTGGTTGTTATAGTGTTGCGCCGGGTTTGCATATCGGTCAAGAGGATTTCTCCTCTGGAGTTAACATCAGTGCCGACTCCACTCTCCCCAAAAGTCCTTCGGATGAGACTATAGACCGAGGTCCAGTGTGCGAACGCACGCAGAACATCTTGCGCACACGTTAAAACCCATTCCGCTTTTCGGAAGAGTAGGCCATTGTGTGCCGGTGGGAACGGATGACAACATTTACAAAACTGCATGCACACAGGGACTGGATTTAAAAAAGCACATGAGTCCTTATTCCTTTATCCTCGAAATAAAAGAATAAATAAATAGATGGATAAAAATCTTTATGTTAGTTCCGACTCTCTTCTCCTGCAGTCCTTCAGATAAGACTATGGACTGAGGTCATATGTTCGAAAGCTGGCGTAATATCTTCAGCATACGTTAAAATCTCCATTCACACTCCTAGAGGAGTATGTTAGCTATGGCTAGTGGTATGGGGAACACAGACACACCCAGCATGCAGTCTTAGACCTGGGACGGGAACAGAAAGTGTTAGGTGTGACTTGATCAAGTCACAGTGCTTGAAAGTTTCACGGTGGTGCCCCAATGCCTCTTCAGAGTTAAGGAGGGGAAAAAACGGAGAGGGAAGGAAAAAAAAAGATAACAACAAAAATTGCATGCGGTTCCAGTACACTTCTATTACCTGCAGGTTTTGTCTAATAGTACAAACAATACAGTTACATGCCTGTTACTGTTGCTGCTGCTGCTATTAGGCCACAACTTCTCCAGAAACTACAAACAGCTAAATTCTTCCATCACAGCACATCTACTACTGTGCGCCGCGCCCAGTGTTTCGTTGGATCACATTTTTTGTGCTTACACAACCCACCAAATGCTGCCATGAATATGAGTAGCTTTAATGTGCATACTCGATCTTCTGTATGTATGTGCACACGCGACTTGAGGGCTCGTAGTACTGAAGCCAAACACTTTATCCTGCAACCTCCACATTCATCGACCACAGCAACTAGGACAACAGCACATAACGACAAAATAGTCATTGAAGAAATAGTGCCATGTCAAGAAAGACAAGAAACCGTAACGATAAAGTAAGGAAGAACGAATACAACTACAGTAAAACACACACACACACGCACGCACGCACGCACACACACACACACACACACCAAACCAAACCAAACCAAACCATAATGACAATGTAACTACTGATGATATAGGCTACAAAGTTGAGATGATTTTAGATTCAAAAGAGTTTAGGGGTTTTTTCTGCCAATACTTCCCAAGCACATTTTGCATGGTGACGTCAGACACAGTTACGTATAATGACAGCAATTACCTAAAATTAAGTCAATACTGTGACGCACCATCAGCAGATTTCGTAAACAAACTTATCGACCATGGATGCTTCCTGAGACCAGAACTAAACGATGCTCTTGCATCCGGTTCTCCGTTTGCTGATCGTGCTATTGCTTCTGGGCTGCATCCAGAGAGAGTTGTACGTATAACTGTCGTAACTTCTGTTTAGAAGGTTTGGGCTAAAGGAAAACGGCTAACTGCTACTTTGATGGTGTTTGGGAATTTTTATTAGGGTTTCAGTTCAAAAGGCAGTTGGCCTTGACCGAGGAAACCGAAATTCTATCGAGTAGACTGGGACAAGAATTTACCTACATTGACAGGTCGAAAATCAAGAGAAAATCTAATTAACTTGTTTAAAACTTATTCATTTGCCTACATTCTTTCTGTGTGTTTTGACAATTTTTTAAGATACGTTATGAAAGAATAATCATTGAATTTACGTGGGCTAGCTCAGAAAACTTTTCTTTAGCTGCCTCATCTTGTGTGATTTTTTGTGTCCTGCTGTTCCCACGCCGCTCATTTCAATCTCTCTGCCTTGCCGTACCCAGATTCGTCATGTCATATCCCCAGGTCGGAAGTCCACAGGTAGTCCATCTATGCCAATCTGCCGTGAGGCAATGATCCAGAGAAGCCCTGCACTGCTGCTGAGTCACTTTGGTGGTGTTCAGGGGTGCCTGTTCTGAGCTAACATACGCAGAACACCACCTACTAAGCCCCCTACTGACGACAGTAACAGCCCTGTAGCAGAGCCAGACCGAGTGAGACGCCCACCAGGGTGGCGACCACCACAACGTCCCTCCACGACCTCATGTGAACCTCCAACCCCAAAGGCTTTGAAACAAACTCATCACATGCACAGCAGTGTGTGGAGAAACAGAAACTGAGGTCTCCATGAGACCAGAGTAACTGGAACAACCAAATCAGAGACAATTTTCTTTTCGTGCATGATGATCAAAGCCTGCATCAAATTCTCCCTAGGTATCATGCAAATGGTTGAAAAGCCCCAAAGCCGAAGACTTGTTAAGCTATAATGCGCTATACCATGCAACGAAATAATATCAAACTTATATCATAATATGTGTACAAAACATGACATGCTATGATCTACTATTGCATGATCTGAATTTGATGTGATATGATATATGGCAACTTGAGTCTAGTAAGGTGTATGCTTCGTTTCGACTAACTTTAGTTCCATGACAAGGATGGGACAAAAAGTCACATGATAACCACAGATGCTTGACCTGAGCAATGAAGAATATTTATAATTATTTCTCTCCTTCCCTGAAGTCAGAATGCTGCTACCTTAATTGTGGGGAGGGGGGGGGAACTGGTTGTATACGCAAAAATTTCACCATTGGTGAACCTCGAAGCTCTTACCGAAAATCGAAAAAAACCAACCTTTTTCTAGCATGTGCTTACACACACACACACACACACACACACACACACACACACACACACACACACACACACACACACCTATCTACTTATCTATCATATATATATATATATATATAGATATATATAGATATATATATAGATATATAGATAGATAGATATAGATATATATATATATATATTAGGGGAGAGGTAGCTCAGTGGTCAAAGCACTCGCTTTCCCCAAACCAAGCTTAAGCAGCGTCGAGCGTGGTTGCCAATTGGATGGGTGACCGTTTGTGCGCCTTGGCTTCAGTACAGTCCACCAGTTCACCCAGCTTTAAATGAGTACCTGTCCTCTAGGGTCAGGGAAGGTAAAACAGCGAGGGAGAGGAGATGGGTGCCGCCCATCGAGAAGCTGAGGTCTCTGGCGCCTCGCTCCCCAACGACCACATAGGTTATGGGACACCTTTTATATTTATATCACTATACTATATACTATATATATATATATAGTGTGTGTGTAAGGTGTCCATATATATATATATATATATATATATATATGTGTGTGTGTGTGTGTATGTGTGTGTGTGTGTGAACAGACAGTCAGAGAGGGGGAGAGAGAACTCTGAACTCTGAACTGATTTACTATACATTAGCCCTGGGCCACAATACATTGCTTGGGATGGAACAATGGGTTCATTCATGTCATTGGCAAAGCAAATGCACAAAAAAAGAAAAATCTAGACTTTTCTAATTCATTATGTTGACCCTTATATCAAGCATAACCAAATTACAAATAGGGCTATCAAATCGTAACAGTTTTTCAATATACAGTGTGAAGTTTGAACACGAAATAAGATGGTATCCGATGACTTAGGTAGATATCCACTTTATGTCAACTGATGTACAAGTAACATCAGATACTGGTTAAAACTATTACAACTGCATCAAAACTGAATGCCATATAATGCTTATTGCATGCAGTTAGATAGAAATGCTAAATAGCTGATTGGTTGTTTATTTAAATAAGAGAAATTTTCTGAGAAACAGGGTTGTTTTTTTAATGTATTTATTTATTCTTTTATATCGTGGATACTGGAATAAGCACTGATGTGCATTTTTACATCCAGCCCCCGTGTGTATGCTGATTTGTGAATTCTGTCATCTATTCCCACCGGCACACAATGGCCTACTCTTACGAAAAGCGGAACAGGATTTAACGTGTGCGCAAGATGTTCTGCGTGCGTTTGCACACGGGACCTCGTTTTATTGCCTCATCCGAAGGTTTTAACATTGTTAGGATGCAACAAAGTGTCGGGGATGTAAAAGCTTTTGTAGGCATGTTTAAACAAAGACTGGTGATTATGTTCATTCAGGGATAGGATGGGACAGTAAGAGATAAAGAGAAGCATGACAATTACAGATCGTTTGAAAGTATTTTTGAAAAAAAGCCTTATATAAACTGTATTGATGTCTACTGCTTTCGAGTAGCAGTTACACAAGTAAGATTTGACGTTCTACCCCAAAATAATAATGTATATAGATATAGTGAGAATGCTTGAGAAAATTTGTGATGTGAAAATGAAGCCCACTTTCTCTTGGAACACTGAATGTACACAAACTTGAGAGAAAAGTTCTTAAGCAAGTGTATCAACGTACTATTGCCAGATCTGCTCAAAGCAACAAATGATGAGTACAGGCACAATTTGTCTAGATATAGTTTTCATTCTATTAACAAGAAGAAGACAATGCTACCTCAGAATGGAGAGAGAGAGAGAGAGAGAGAGAGAGAGAGAGAGAGAGAGAGAGAGAGAGAGAGAAGAGAAGAGAACTCAAGAACTCAGGATTTTAATTGTAAGGTCACCAGCCTTTATACAAGATGGTATTCATTTTCACAAAAGAAACTTCAAACAAAACAGTACCAAAAACATACATAATGTTGGCATTATCAAGAATGATTTCCCAAAGAAACATGAACTACTTCAACTTTTTGTACACAAGTTATACCTAACAAAGTTCTTGGGCTTTCAGAGCATAAAATGTATACATATTCAAATGTCTTAACTGATAGACATTTTCACTATTCAGAATAGTTTGAAGAGATTGTTCATTCGCATTTGTGAAGTACCTCGTCAGATATTTCTCTCGCAAGTCTGTAAATTTTGTGCATTCAAATAGATAATGGATTTCAGTTTCGATTTTGTCACAAAAAGGGCACTTTTTATATTTATCATTATATCTGTTATTTACATTTAAATTACCTATTACAAGTTGAAATCTAGCCATAACATACCTGAATTTACCTATCGTGATAGCAGTAAGATATTTTTCAGGCTGAAACAGTAATTTAAAAGACCTGTATGTTTCAAATCGGTCACTTTCTGTCAGTTTTGTAACCCAGTCTTGATGAAAACAATCAATCATGCGCTGTTTTAATTCTTTTAGAAAAGCTTGTTCATTTTCCACACGACCATTTACCCATACTTCAGAGAAACCAAAAAGATCAAGACATATTTTAACACAATACGACCAGTTATTGAAATCTACATGTCCGGTGAGTTCCGGCATCTTGTTTACAGTCATCAACAAGCCTGTTTTGGAAACCTGCTCAGAAACATATTTTTGAAGCTTAAACCAGTATGCAACAGCCTTTATGGTACTATCAATATACAGTGGATAGCGTCCCGTTTCTCCATAGATCATAGTGTTTGGAGTAACCATTTAATAAGCTATTGCAAGCAAATAAATGAACTGATTCAATACATTTAAATTGTGTAAAACCCCAGAACTCAGAAGCATACAGCAACACGGGTTTGACCTGGGCATCAAACAGTTTAAAAAACACAAACATATCCATGTTCCCCAAGGCCCACATTGTTTTCAAGATCTCAAATTTTTGTTTGGCATAATCTTCTAGAGATTTCTCAAAAGATACTTTATTTGTAAGCGCAAAACCAAGATACCTGTTGCTATTGACAACCTCAATAGTTTGTCCTTCAAAATACCACTTTTCCGGCTTGGATAAATGCCCACCTTTTCTGAACACCACAATCTTGGTTTTATCAAGGAGAGAGAGAGAGAGAGAGAGAGAGAGAGAGAGAGAGAGAGAGAGAGAGAGAGAGAGAGAGAGAGATGTGGGTGTGGTGTTACAACTGAATCAGAACTAGTTCAGAATGTATACGGTTCATTTTCCTCCACAGGAAAATATATTGCAGAGCTAGATTTCCCTAGGATGTATGTTTCTCGGTACGCTGGCATTAACCAGAGGGTTTGTTCATGAATATTCTCTTTTTTTTCTTGTTTTCCCTTTGTTTTCCTTTTCTTTGAGGAGTGAGTTGGTGTGCCACTGGTAATCTATAACACAGTACCACTTCTGATGTGGTTTTTGTCTATCCGCTTTCAGCATCATAAACTATACAGGCCTAATTATAGACTAAACAAACCTAATGATACTGTACTGTCTCCAATCAACAGTGCTCAGGGTGCTGAGGCAGACGAATCGAACAAGGGAAAGAGCGATTGTCCGCTGAGAAAGGTACTCCAAAAATCGCAGTCTTCTAGTGGTGAGCCCCTCACAGAAGAGAAGGCAGAGTTGGATAAACACGATGAAGCCACACTCCATGAATTAGGTGAGCTGATAGCATCTGCTAGGAAGTACAGAGGGTTTTAGTAACCTGAATAATGGGGTGGTTGGATGTCAACTGTTCATTGTATGTGGTGTATTTAAGAAGTTGTCGCTATTAGGTAAAAGACTTCAACTGCATGAAGCTGGTTTGTAAGTTACCAGAAATTAGTTTGATACTATCAACACAAATAAAAAACATGACTCAAAATAACGGCAATACAAAGATTTCAATTAAATAAAAACTCGGTCAAGACTACAAGCATAAAAGAGAGCAGCCATGAACTTCACCGGGATGATCTGTTGAGTTTAACCCATTTCGCATGTTCACAGAAAAATTGGGAATTGTCAGATGTGCAATCGTTTGTCTTATGATTTTTTAGTCGAGAGTGATTATTTTCAGCTGAACGCATACATTTCTTATATCAAATATGGTAGGTAGCATCATTCCAGAAGTTTCCTGGCTGGGAGGGAGCAGTTCTTATCCCTTTTAAGCCTGGCCCGTTATTTATTTATTTATTCTTTTATATCGAGGATAATGGAATAAGCATTCATGTGCTTTTTTACATCCAGTCCCCGTGTGTATGCGGTTTTGTAAATTTTGTCATCTGTTTCCACCGGCACACAATGGCCTACTCTTCCGAAAAGCGGAACAGGATTTAACGTGTGCGCAAGATGTTCTGCATGCGTTCGAACACGGGGCCTCGGTTTATAGTCTCATCCGAAGGACATTAGCCCCTTAACAACACGAAAATCATATCATCAGCAGTTAAGCACAATAATTATGAACTCTTGGATGTTGGATAACATATTAGGGTAAACAGTACTGACGACGGACACTATAGCCGAGTGGTTGAGACAGTTCGACTTCAATCCCATGCGCAAGATCAAATATGCACGTTAAAGATCCCTTCATTCATGTGGGCGTTCGGTGTGATACGGAAACACGAATATACCCGGCATACATCCCCAAAGTCGGAATTCGGCTACCTTCGTGGTGGGCAAAAAACGGTCGCACACTCAAAATCTCACCATTGGTGAACCGTCGAGCTGTAGTTGAGGAACGAAAACTTTTTTTTTAAATAAAGCTTTCAGTGAATTGGCGATTTGATTCTTTACAACAAAAAAGGAGCTTGTGAAATGAAGAACGGTTACATGTAACAGTGACTCAATTTGCTAAAACTATGCCTTACTGTGCTCAGTAATAAAGCAGTAATTGATAGTTTTTTTCTGGTCTGTTGAATTCTCTTGAATTCAAGGATTGTGGAGATGTTGGAGTTAATCCTGTGGATGGGAAATGACCTTGCTGAAAGGAATGACTATAAAATCATGCGATCTCGACCCCATACCTGCATCTCTTTTCGCACAGTGCCTGCAACAGCTTATACCCACTATTACGAAAATAGTAAACTCATCTCTTGTTTCTAGAAATGTTCCTTCAGCTCTCACAACTGCTATAGTCATACCACTACTCAAAAAGCATGACCTTCACCCTACCATTCTGAAGAATTACAGACCTGTTTCCAACCAACCTTTTATATCTAAACTCCTTGAAAAAGTAGTTCTGAAACAGCTCAACAACCACCTTCTCTCCAACAGCTTCTTCCTGCGTTTCAGTCTGCCTATCGTGTCAACCACACCACAGCACTGAAACCACCCTAGTCCACACCTTAAACACGCTTCTACTTGCTTGTGACTCAGGGAAAATCTCCCTTCTCACTCTAATCGACTTATCTGAAGCCTTCAACACCATTGACCACTCTATTCTTCTCTCCCGTCTTCAAGAAACGTTTGGTGTTGTTGGTACAGCCCTCACCTGGTTTAGCTCATACCTGACTGACTGATTCCAGACAGTCACAGTAAACAAGATTCAGTCAGTACCTGCCAGACTGAAATGTGGAGTCCCGCAAGGATCTGTTCTGGGCCCTGTTCTTTTCACTCTCTACACTGCTCCACTGTCACATAATTAACCGTCATCAGATCAACTATCATTTTTATGCAGATGACTCACATTCTAAGCAGTTACACTCCTGAAAATCTGCCTTCTCTCTTTAAAAATATGGCCTACTGCTTTCAAGATATCCAAAACTGGATGATAGAGAACAAGTTACAACTAAATGCAGATAAAACCGAAGCCATGTTTGTAGGGACCAAACACAAACTCTCTTCCATTACAACAGCTTCAATAGAATTCAGCAATGCATCAGTCCCTCTATCTACAGCTATGAAGTATCTAGGGGTCATTATTGACAACACTCTCCATGCAAAAATTAATCACTCAGACCTGCCAGTCGTGCTACTATCAATTACGGCGTAATAGTGCAATTCGAAAGTACCTGTCCACAGACTCAACATCCAAACTCGTCGCCGCGTCTCTCATTCTTTCACGTCTGGACTATTGCAATTATCTTTTGGCTGATCTGCCAGCATCATCTATCCACTCCCTTCAACGTATTCAAAACTCTGCAGCTCAGCTAGTCCTCAGAAAGAATAAACTATAAGATCAGTACTCTCTGTTACAAATGTCTCCACAAAACAGCACCCTTCTACTTCTGTGAATGTCTTCGCCTGTACACTCCCTCTCGTTCCCTTCGCTCTGCTGCAGATTCCTTGTGCTTATGAAAACCTAGATTCAGCCAGTCCACCGTGGGCCGTCGCTCTTTCTCTATTTCTGGTCCATCAATCTGGAATGGCCTCCCTATCTCTCTTCGCCAAAGGCCTTCTTGTGACACTTTTAAATCCAGCCTGAAGACATATTTGTTTCAAACCTAAGATTTTCCTCTCCTGTTTCATTTCAAAGCTGTCCCTGCTTTCAACAGCCAAAATCCCATCATTCTGCCAAGTGTATAACCTCTGTGTGTGTGTGTGTGTGTGTGTGTGTGTGTGTGTGTGTGTGTGTGTGTGTGTGTGTGTGTGTGTGTGTGTATGTGTGTGTGTGTGCGCGCGCGTGCGTGCGTGCGTGTATGCTTTAGACTTGTTAAAACTATTAATTTCTATTGGTTGCATGACTGTAAGAATCAGTTGAGTGTGTGTGCTTTGATTTGTCTGTGCAAGATACAGCGCTATATAAATTCCATTTATTATCATTATTATTATTATTATTACTCCTATGGGTTCTCCTAACTGAATTGATATTTGCATGTAGCTACAGTGAGAAAGCTTTTTGTGGTGGGGTTGGGTTTTTTTAGCAAATAGGAGAGAGAGAGAGAGAGAGAGAGAGAGAGAGAGAGAGAGAGAGAGAGAGAGAGAGAGAGAGATGGGGAGCTGGCCAACTGATTAATTTACAGACTGATTAGACGATAGGATAGATAGCGTTAAACATACTGGGGAGCTGGCCAACTGATTACTTTATAGACTGATTAGACGATAGGATAGATGGAATGTGGAGTCCCGCAGGGATCAGTCCTGGGCCCTGTTCTCTTTACTCTCTACACTGCTCCACTCTCACATATAATAAACAACCACCATATTGATCATCATTTCTATGCCGATGATACTCAGCTTCAGTGCAGTGATACTGTTGAAAACTTGCCTTCCCTCTTGACAAATATGTCCTACTGCCTTCAAGACATTCAAAACTGGATGACTCAGAACAAGTTACAACTTAATGCCGATAAAACCGAAGCCATGCTCATAGGGACCCAACATAAACTTTCCTCTATCGCAAAAACTTCAATAGAATTCGGCAATACGTCAGTTCCTTTGTCCAACTCTGTGAAGTATTTAGGAGTAGTTCTTGACAACACACTCTCTATGAAAAAATTCATCACCCAGACCTGCCAGTCTTGCTACTATCAATTACGGCGCATAAACGCGATTCGCAAGTATCTGTTCACTGATGCAACTTCCAAGCTTGTCACATCTCTCATTCTTTCACGTTTAGACTACTGTAATTTTCTTTTGGCTGGCCTACCAGCATCAAATCTATCCACTCTCTTCAACGCATACAAAACTCTGCAGCTCGACTGGTCCTAAGAAAGAAAAAATCTGAACACATCACTCCTCTTCTGCGATCTCTTTACTGGCTGCCTGTCTCACATAGACTGGAGTATAAAATCAATACCCTCTGTTTCAAATGTCTCCACAAATCTGCACCCTCTTATCTCTGTAACTGTCTTCATCTGTACACTCCATCCCGTTCCCTTCGTTCAGCCGCAGATACTTTGTGCTTTCGAACACCCAGATTCAAACAAACCACTGTTGGCCGTCGCTCCTTCTCTGTTTCTGGTCCATCCACCTGGAATCTCTTTCCCTTCGCCAAAAGCCTTCACTTGATACCTTCAAATCCAGCCTCAAAACACACTTATTTCCTACCTGAGACTTTCCCCCCACATATCTGTCCCTAATTTTCAACAGCATCTTTCACCTTCTAAGTGTTGTTCTGAGTGTGTGTGTGTGTGTGTGTGTGTGTGTGTGTGTGTGTGTGTGTGTGTGTGTGTGTGTGTGTGTGTGTGTGTGCGTGCGTGCATGCGTGCATACGTGCGCGCGCATGGTTTTTGAAATCTGTTGTTCATTATGTTTAAGGAGAGTTGCATGCCTGTAAATGATTGAGTGCAAGCGCTTCGATTTGTTGTTTGTTTTTTTTTACAAGATTCAGAGCTATATAAATTCCATTTATTATTATTATTATTATTATTATTATTATTGTTAGCGTTAAACATACTGGAAGTAATTTTGGTTGCTTTACAACTATCAGACACAAGGTGACCCCAGGTACTTACAAGTCAGGACTCATCAGAGGATGATGACTTCCCTATCCGTCATGAAGAGGTTGAGGCAGCAATTAAATTGCTGAAAAACGGGAAAGCTGCAGGCATTGACAACATCCCAGCTGAGCTGATCAAACACGGGAAGGGGAGGCGGGCAACAGCGATGGATATCCTCACAAGAATTTGCAACAAGATCTGGCAGACCGGAGAGTGGCCAACACATTGGACCCAGTCACTCATTATGCTTCCCAAGAAAGTCAGTCTACACCAATGCCAGAACTATCAAACGATCAGCCTCATAAACCATGCCAGTAATGTTAATAGTCATCTTGAAAAAGACTTAAGCCATGGGTAGCTAGAAGAGATCATCGCCGAAGGACAGGCAGGCTTCCGCCCAAACAGATGTACCACAAAACAAATATTCAACCTGCGAGTTCTGTGTGAGAAATACAGTCAGCACCAACAGAAACTGTACCACGTTTTCATAGACTTCAAAAAGGCGTTGGACCGTGTGTGGCATGACGCATTATGGGCCACAATGAAAAAGTACAACATGGGACAAAAGATGATCCAGACCGTCAAAGAGCTATGTGCAAAAGCCACCGGCATAGTGCTTATCCAAGGCACGGAGAATGGCTCCATACCTCAGTGGGAGTCCGTCAATGCTGTCTCCTATCGCCGACACTGTTCAATGTCTTCCTTGAGCGCATAATGACTGATGCCTTAGAAGATCACACTGGCACAGTAAGTATTGGAGGGTAGACAATCACCAACCTCAGTTTTGTCGATGACATCAATGGACTAGCAGGAAACGAACAGGAACTAGCCAACCTAGTATACCACCCGGACGAAACATCCTCCAGATACGGCATGGAAATCAGAGCCAAGAAGACAAAACTCATGACAAACAGTTCCCAGCAAAAAAAACAAAAAACCGAAACCAAAAAGAAAAAACAGTGCCCAGCCAATCACTACCAAGATCACAGTCTGTGGAAAAGAACTTGAGGTTGTAGATCACTTCAAGTACCTTGCAGCTATAATTACTGAAGGAGGTTCAAAGACCGAAATCCTCGCAAGAGCTGCACAAACAGTAGCAGCAATGGCAAAGCTCAAGACCATCTGGAAAGACCGAAACATCTCTCAGGACCAAGGTCAAGTTACTTCATGCATTGGTTATCTCCACATGCGAATCCTGGACAATGAATGCAAATCTACAAAGAAGGATCCAGGCTTTGGAGATGAGGTGCCTCAGAAGACTCCTTGGCATTTTATACACGGACTACATTACCAACGTAGAAGTCCGACAAACGATCACCCAACAAGTAAAACAGTGCGAAGACCTGCTGACCATAGTCAAGAAAAGGAAGCTCATATGGTATGGAGATGTGACAAGATCAGATGGGGTATCCAAGATCATACTGCAAGGAACAGTGCAGGGAAAGAGAAAGCGAGGCAGGCCGAAGACGAAATGGGCAGACAACACTGAATGGACCAGGAAGAGCTTCTCCACAACCCAGGCACTTGCCCACAACCGCTGCAAATGGAGCCAACTAGTGCAACGTTCGTCACTGCAGTGCCCCAACAATCCTGAAGGGGGTTATGGGAACAGATAATTATTATCTTCGCGGCTTAGAGTTCCAAACTGTTCTATATGTTTTGTGTGAGCTTGTATGTTGCAGAAAACATTCTAATATTTGAATTAAAATTCGACAAATTTCTTTTTAGACCCTTAATGAACTGTCTGTATTTCAATATGACAGGATGAAATCAGAATCTTACACAATACGCATGATTGATTAGGTATAGATAAAGACTACTGTGTGATAATAGGTGGCCACATCATTCTGTCTTCTTATCCTTGATCTGGCATTTCTTGTCTTCCTTATTACGTCTGATATTGTTGTCTTCCTTTATATGCTTGCCTCATCTTTGCTGATTTGTCTAACCTTGCCTTGCTTTCATTTTTTCTTGCCATTTTTGATTTGCCTAATCATTATTTATTCACCTGGTCTTACCTCCCTTCATTTGGATTAGTTTGCTTTGTTTTCCTGTCTTGATTTGACTTCTCCTGTCGTGTTTTTGATTCTTTGTTGGGTTTGGAGGGGGGGGGTTGGGGGGGAGTGGGGGCGTTATTTGTCGACGATTGTCTTCTATTGCCTCGCCACTTTTCAATTCCCTAGTTCTATCTTTCTTAATTTGCATTGCCTTTCTTGTTTTGCCATGCTTTCCATGACTTTCCGTATCCTTTTTTGCCTTCTCGATTTAATAATAATAATAATGTATGGAATTTATATAGCGCTGAATCTTGTAAAGCAACAAATCAAAGCGCTCAGATTTCATCTCAGATGCCATCTTTACTTGTCTTTTCTTTGCCATCTTGATTTGCCATCTTTACTGGCCATGTCTTTGCCTTCTTGAGTTGCGCTGTCTTTGCCTTCTTGATTTACCTTGTCTTTGCCATCTTGATTTGCCCTGTCTTTGCTTCTTTACTTGCCTTGTCTTTGCCTTCATCATTTGCGTTTCCTTTGCTTTCCTGATTTACCTTGTCTTTGCTTCCATGATTTACCTTGTCTTTGCTTTCCTTCTTTGCCTCGCTTTGCTTTCCTGATTTACTTTCTCCTTTTCTTTGCCTTTCTGATTTGCCTTGCTCTTTTGCCTGTCTTTGCTCTGATTTACCTTGTCTTTGCCTTCTTCATTTCCTTGTCTTGCTCTTTATGCTTTGCCTGATTTACCTTTCTTTGCTTTCCTGATTTACCTTGTCTTTGCCTTCTGTATTTACCTTGTCTTTGCCTTTCCTCATTTCCTTGTCTTTGCCTTCTGATACCTTGTCTTTGCCTTTCATTTGCCTTGCCTTGCTTTCTGTTACCTTGTCTTTGCCTTCTTGTTTACCTTGTCTTTGCTTTCCTGATTTACCTTGTCTTTGCCTTTCCTGATTTACCTTGTCTTTGCCTTCTTCATTTGCCTTGCCTTTGTTTCCTTTTACCTTTCTTTGCTTTTGTTTTACCTTGTCTTTGCTTTCCTGATTTACCTTGTCTTTGCTTTCCTGATTTACCTTGTCTTTGCCTTCTTGTTTTACCTTGTCTTTGCCTTCTTCATTTGCCTTGCCTTTGCTTTCCTGATTTACCTTGTCTTTGCCTTTCCTGATTTACCTTGTCTTTGCCTTCTTGTTTTACCTTGTCTTTGCCTTCTTGATTTACCTTGTCTTTGCTTTCCTGATTTACCTTGTCTTTGCTTTCCTGATTTACCTTGTCTTTGCTTTCCTGATTTACCTTGTCTTTGCTTTCCTGATTTACCTTGTCTTTGCTTTCCTGATTTACCTTGTCTTTGCTTTCCTGATTTACCTTGTCTTTGCTTTCCTGATTTACCTTGTCTTTGCCTTCTTCATTTGCCTTGCCTTTGCTTTCCTGATTTACCTTGTCTTTGCTTTCCTGATTTACCTTGTCTTTGCCTTCTTCATTTACCTTGTCTTTGCCTCTTTCATTTGCCTTGCCTTTGCCCTTTAGTTTTACCTTGCTTTGCCTTTACCTTGTCTTTGCTTTCCTGATTTACCTTGTCTTTGCCTTCTTGTTTTACCTTGTCTTTGCTTTCCTGATTTACCTTGTCTTTGCTTTCCTGATTTACCTTGTCTTTGCCTTCTGATTTACCTTGTCCTTTGCCTTCTGATTTACTTGTCTTTGCCTTCTGTCTTTCCTTGCTTTGCTTTCCTGATTTACCTTGTCTTTGCTTTCCTGATTTACCTTGTCTTTGCCTTCTTGTTTTACCTTGTCTTTGCCTTCTTCATTTGCCTTGTCTTTGCTTTCCTGATTTACCTTGTCTTTGCCTTCTTGATTTCCTTGTCTTTGCTTTCCTGATTTACCTTGTCTTTGCCTTCTGATTTACCTTGTCTTTGCTTTCCTGATTTACCTTGTCTTTGCTTCTTGATTTACCTTGTCTTTGCCTTTCCCTGATTTACCTTGTCTTTGCTTTCTGATTTACCTTGTCTTTGCTTTCTGATTTACCTTGTCTTTGCCTTCTTGATTTACCTTGTCTTTGCTTTCCTGATTTACCTTGTCTTTGCTTTCTGATTTACCTTGTCTTTGCTTCTTTCATTTGCCTTGCCTTTGCTTTCCTGATTTACCTTGTCTTTGCTTTCTTGATTTACCTTGTCTTTGCTTTCTTGATTTACCTTGTCTTTGCTTTCCTGATTTACCTTGTCTTTGCCTTCTTGATTTACCTTGTCTTTGCCTTCTTGATTTACCTTGTCTTTGCTTTCCTGATTTACCTTGTCTTTGCTTTCCTGATTTACCTTGTCTTTGCCTTCTTCATTTGCCTTGCCTTTGCTTTCCTGATTTACCTTGTCTTTGCTTTCTTGATTTACCTTGTCTTTGCTTTCCTGATTTACCTTGTCTTTGCTTTCTTGATTTACCTTGTCTTTGCCTTCTTGATTTACCTTGTCTTTGCTTTCCTGATTTACCTTGTCTTTGCTTTCCTGATTTACCTTGCCTTTGCTTTCCTGATTTACCTTGTCTTTGCTTTCCTAATTGACCTTGTCTTTGCCTTTTGATTAGCCTTGTCTGTGAACTTCATTTGCCATGACTTCATTTCCCTTTTTGATTTGCCTTGTATTTTCCTTTCTGCTTTATCTTGTCTTGTTTTCTTATTTGTCTTGTCTTGCTTGCCTTCCTGATTTGCCTTGCCTTGCCTTATACCATTCGTTTGCTTCCTGTTTTATTCGCCTCTCAACTTGTAAAATGTTGCAGAAAAGATCAACGCCCAGCTGGAAATTTTGGGAGCTCAAGATCAAATCCTCCTAAAATCCAAGCAACGTCCCCATGGGCCTGTTCTGGCAGTTGTTGACGATGATGACGCTAAGGACACTGGACCACTTCTTCATAGACCTGCTCCAAAGAAAAAAAATCCCCACAAAGTATCGCCAGCAACGTTTGCCGTACTAAAAAAATTTCCACATATAATGAAGCTCGTACAAAACAGCCAGTCTAAACAGGGGTACCCAAAAAGGTCCTCTGATAAAGTTGCTAGAGTAAAACGTGCGCGTCGTAAATCTGGAAGAGGTGACAAACAAAGTATTATTGATATCGAAGTAGGTGATCAAGGAGATATTTCCCTGTCAGAGGAAGA
Source organism: Rapana venosa (assembly GCA_028751875.1). NCBI lineage: Eukaryota > Metazoa > Mollusca > Gastropoda > Neogastropoda > Muricidae > Rapana > Rapana venosa. Next base: position 6,598,842 of record CM054153.1, on the reverse strand, counting down.
CAAATCTAGTGGTGATGACGATGCTGGTAGCAATAGTGGTCCAAAAGACGAAGATTCAGACGACGAGCTTACTTACGAGAGGAAAGCACCAGATATAGTAAAAGTCAAATCATCCCGCAAAGCTAACGAGGGCAATGACGATTTGGACGTGCTAAATCGACCGTTCGGAACACAAAATCTGGGAGGAAATACAAAGAAAAAGAAAAAGAAAGCTCATCGTAGACCTATAATTGAAATCGAACCAGATTTGGGTGATGATGAACCCAGCGATGAAGAGGAGGAAGTCGAAGAGGACATCGAGGAGGAGATGGAGGAAAGTGATGACGATGATGATGATGAAGGAGTTGAGATCATCAGGATTAAGCCTCACCGCAAAAAGAAAAAGAAACTTCCAAAAGTTCAACCAGCAGAAGGTGCTGCTCCTCCAGGAGGTATCACTCCACCCCCTGGAGCACCGCCTGGAGCACCTCCTGGTGCAGAGGCGCCTCCACCCACTGGAGCGCCTCCGGCTCCTGGAGGGCCACCACCCCCTGGAGGGCCACCACCCCCTGGAGGGCCCCCACCCCCTGGAGGGCCACCACCCCCTGGGGGAACCCCCCCTCCTGGAGGGCCTCCACCCCCTGGAGGGCCTCCACCCCCTGAAGGGGCTCCACCCCCTGGAGGGCCACCACCCCCTGGGGGAACCCCCCCTCCTGGAGGGCCACCACCCCCTGGGGGAACCCCCCCTCCTGGAGGGCCTCCACCCCCTGGAGGGCCTCCACCCCATGAAGGGGCTCCACCGTCTTGAGGGGCTCTGCTTCCTGGAGGGACTTCATCCAGCTTCTGGCAATTTTCCACCCCCTTGTTTCAAATATCTAGTGAGGTCTCGTGCGTCTCTAATCTTTGGTGCTTTGTGGATGTCCCGGGAAAGGGGGGAAGGCAAAGTTGGATGCCCTTGTGAGTTTGTACAGGTAAAGCTGTTGGCCAGTGATTGATGATGAGGGGGGAGGAACTCTCTCTCTCTCTCTCTCTCTCTCTCTCTCTCTCTCTCTCTCTCTCTCTCTCTCTCTCTCTCTCTCTCTCTCTCGCCTCGCTCGCTCGCTCGCTCTGTTATAGGCAATCTAGATCTAAATCAAAACAGAGCAGCTGTATTTGTGAGTCTGTTCTTTTGTTTTATATCAAGTTTTGGGTATTGATGTTGTCACTGAATGTTCCCCAGCTTGACCATCCTAGGCATCACCAAGACAGCATTTCTCTCGTTCATCGCATCTGGGAATAACTGAAAATACACTCTGGATGAGGTGTGTGTGTGTGTGTGTGTGTGTTTTTCAAAGACCTCGCCATGTAGGCAGACATGCTTTGACTCCTGAGAAGGTAGTGATGTCAGAATTCTCATGTATCCATTCGTTCTGCAATTAAAATTAATCTGTTACTACTTTCAATCTGTAAAACGGGAACAGTTTCTACTTTATTGCTTGAAGTACGGGGAAAACTGTAACTATACTATAAAGTGTATCTGAAATTCTACTATACTCGTGAACAAATCTCCTTGACTTTCAGCTGGAAGATGGTTGGCTGTATCTAACAGTTGGAGATGAAAATGTCCTTACGATTTTTCGTTTGTTTGTTTACGTCCAATTGACAGCAGGTGCCAAAATTGAAAGATCATTCTCACTCAAGTGTGTCACATTTTATACCTTAGTTTGATGTTTTGTGAAAACAATCGGGAATCGACATTAATACATGTTTAAGTCCATTTTCATTTGATTTTGATCTGCTAAATCAGCATAAAACAAATGTGTTTATCGCTACAAGTGAATGTACATTTTTGATACAGCTTACTTGTCCACTCTAGAAAGAAGTGGATTAAGATGCAGTGTAATTTGGTTTAATAAAAACTAGCTATGCACCTCTCTCTCTCTCTCTCTCTCTCTCTCTCTCTCTCTCTCTCTCTCTCTCTCTCTCTCTCTCTCTCTCTCTCTCTCTCCCTACGGGCGGGGACTGGATGTAAAAAAGCACATGAGTGCTTATTCATTATCCTCGAAATAAAAGAATTTGTCATTCTCTCTCTCTCTCTCTCTCTCTCTCTCTCTCTCTCTCTCTCTCTCTCTCTCTCTCTCTCTCTCTCTCTCTCTCTCTCCTCTCTCTCTCTCTCGCTCATTACGCCTGGGAATTACTAGTAAATACATATTGGGTGAGAAGTTTCCATGTGTGTATATGGCTATTTCCAAACACCTCACCATATAGATACGCACACATGCACTGCGCGCACGCACACACACACACACGCACACACACACACGCTCACGCACACACACACACTGAAATTGAAAGGGAACCAGTTGACATTGTTTTGCGAAAACTATTGATTACTAATATTGCTAGGATTTTTTCCACGTCTTCTGTAAATATTTTATGTAGGGATTTCTTTTGGGTTGTTTATTTGTTTGCTTGCTTGTTTGGTTAGTTGGTTGATTTTTTATTATTAAAATATTTTAAGTCTAAAGTCACCAAGTGTGGACAGGCGTTAATTTGAGCTACAAAACAACAACACAAACACAACAACACACACAACAACAACCACACACACACACACACACACAACACACACACACACACACACACACAATGAAGGTGAAAATACTAAGAGCCTTTACATTCGAGTTTCTCAATCATGTTGAATATGTCAAATCATTTTTTTTTCAGAGGTCGTGGATTTTGTTCTCTTTCTTTTGTTTTCTGTTCTTTTGTTTTACCTCCAAACTAAACACACATAAAGTAACACGCACACAATCTGTTGCCTCTAGGACAGGCATGTCATCAACAAATGGGGTCATCTTCTTAAATTGGAAGGTAAATAAAATCACATAGATCTAGTTCATGTGGGACAACAGGGTTTTCCATTAACAGAACATGCTGCTATTCTTTTTCCGCTACCATGCAACATCATTCAGAACAAAGCAATTTTGAATCATGTATTCACATGTGGCATGCAGTGATGCGTTCTATGAGCTTCTTTCACAACCAACATGGTTTCTAGTTGTAAGCATTACAGCATGTGTACATGTATATAATTATACGATGTGTGGGGGGGAGGGGGGGGGGGGCGTGCGTGTAAAAAGGCAGAGAGCAATCGTTCGTATGCTCCACTCACACATGCGCACGCGCGCATGCATGTGGATTAAGATTACACGAGCTTTTACATGTCTGAGTAGGGCACATTATAAATACTCATGCTAAACTGCATATGTGGGCAGGTGACAGTCCTCTTCTTTAGCCTCTGCCCAGATTTTGACCCAGTCCAGTGACGGAACCCAAGGACCAAGGATTTGTGACCGAAAGGCCGACTGCTTTAGTTCCATATGCCTCTCTCTCTCTCTCTCTCTCTCTCTCTCTTCTCCTCTCTCTCTCTCTCTCTCTCTCTCTCTCCCCTCCCAATTTTTTTTTTAGAATATATGTTCAACTTAACTATTATGACTATCAATTAAAGGTGACGTTTACTAAACGAATTAAAATGGCTTATGTTTCCGAAAGTGTCATTGATTGGGGCCAGACTTGTGGGTAATGTGTGTGTGTGTGTTTATGCACGCGCGCGCGCGCGTGTGTGTGTGTGTATGTTTGTGCGTAAACTATGCTACTGTCCTATTATATGTTAATCATCAGCAGCAGGTTAAACTGAAACTCGCCTATCAACTAAGACTGAGATGTACACTGCTTCTTTTCCCCCTCAACTGCTGCATTGGTGGATAATTTACCAGAACATAAAACAGCACTTCTATCAGTCAATTAAAACACCTTTCTACTCTAGACACAGTAATCCATGCTTACTTCCCTGAGGGGAAGAGAAAGCTGCAAGTGATCCATTGTAGACTTGGATTACAAACGAGCGACCTTCATTAGGATCTAAACAAAAGACCCTACTTCATAATCCAGCCTATGCTTGTGGCACTTCTAGCAAAACTGCTGAACACTTCTTTGAATGTCCATGTTCCTCAGACACTCGGCTGCAGACTTTAGCAGTACTCTACCCTTCAAACAGAAAACCTTAAACATTTTGCTGATTGGAGATAAACAGCTCAACCTAACACATATGGTTACATTTCAAAAGTTGTGCATGAGTGCCTAGACAGATCAGACGGTACAGGGTGTTCTGTAAACCGTTCTGCAATGGGATGCTACTCTCATTCTACCTGATCTTACGACAAATATTGCAGCTGGCTGTATTTTGAGCCTACACTGTTCGCTGTAATTCTCTCTTCTTGACGCCATACTTTATCTTCTCCCATAACAACTTTCCTCTATGTGAGTTTGTTTTTGTCACCATTTTCCATTCTCTTTTTTTTAATAATTTATTTCTTTTATTAAAAGAAGAAAGAAAGAAAAGAACACGTTTGTTATTTGACTTTCAATTCCTTCATTCAATAAGAGCTCTTCTCTATCTGTTTAATTGGATGACACAATGTTTAAAAGCTTTGAGACATAACTGTGAGTAGGCATGGTGCCTCGTTGTTCGCAAAGCACAAAGTGTTGCTGGTGTGCCACAAGGACGGGACTAAGATAAGCTATAGGGTGCAATGGTCGTCTTTTCCCTGTCATGCTGTCGTTGACTTGTGTTTTTGTCATTTATTGAATAAAAGTTTTATACAAACAAATTTTATACAAACGTTTTATAAAACAAGGCTATAAACCAAGTGCGCATCATCGTTAAAAAGTCGTCCTTTTTTTGTAGGTGAGAAAGTTCATCATGGCCAGTGGTATGGTTGAAAAGGTCATGTGCTGTGAGGCTAAAGGAGTATAGCACACGTAGAACACTTCACTCATCTGAAAACCACACACGCACGTGCGAAAGAGTGCAAGGGATGTCACTATGTATGATGTCGCTTAACGCTCTTCGGAAAGTTGTTTCCCTTACACCATTTTTCTCTTCTCTCTCTCTCTCTCTCCTCATTCACTCACACATGCACAGGGGGAGGTAATATATCACTTACGGAAGAAGCAGTCCGTCACCATTCTTGCCAAGCTTTTTTTCAAAAATTGCTATGGTGTTTTCAGACATTTCCAAACACAAAACACTTACATAGTAGTGGTGCCCGTCAGCACAGAAACTTAAAAGACCCACTGCACTGCCTATACAAAATGCACAAAACTTGCAGGGAATAAAACGTTTCTAGACACAGAGGTTCCACATATACTGTTCTGCAGCAGTTGCATGGCTGTGAAGGACACACACAGCACAATGCAGAGAAAAAGCATGCAAAACTTGCACCTCTATCTCGGACACTGTATGCGAGGCCCTATGCCAGACTACCATGGAGACTAGTTTTACACAACCGTTGTTTCTAAACTGACGGCTCAATAAATATTTTCGAAATTGCATCACAATATCCAGTAGGCCTATGCCTTTTAACAAAAACAGTAAATATCAATTTTATATGACTAATTAGGCACTCAATAACCGATTGTAAAGAAAAATCAATTGGAGCTATTAACACGTCAACCTACAACCCGAGAGGGGTGTTTAACATTTCTTTGTTGGTTTGGGTTTGGTGGCTTTGTTTTGTGTTGATTTTGTTCTACTTTGTGTTTTCTTGGTCTTTATGGAGTTTGAATTATTCTGGCTAACACCTGAAGCTGGATCAAGGGAAAGGATTTTATTTATTGACTGTTCTAGCAAAGTAACAACATGGGCACTAGGCCGCCTTTACCAAAAAGGCCCGTGTTCATGTGGGGTGACTAGGCCAAGACTCAACAAACAACAAAACCCTGGATCTGGCCACCTACATACTGTGCTCGGTTGGTGCCCAACTGTTACTCTTAACACAACTATGAACCATTAAACAAGAATATTAATTTTCGTTCAAGTTCCCACTCGAAACCATTTATAGATCTACCTGGTATAAATTTTCATAGGCTTAGATAAGGGCAACTCAAATTTACAGAGGAATTCGAGGAAGATATATCTCTGTTAGGCTAATTGAGGCAAAAGTACAAAAGGTTTGATTTGTAACTAGATCTGAATTCAGATGGAACGTTTCTAAAATGTCTGAATTATGCCCAACATTTCTGGAGCTTCTTTCTGTAGGCCTATTGTCAACTAGGCCTAGACTAGTGTAAACTGAAACTTCAGTATGCCCTCCACTGTGTTGGCCTCCTTTGTTTGTATCAAACTAATATCGACTGTTTACTTTGCCATTGTGTCCTGTGCATGTTTCTTGTGACGGATTCAAGATCAAAAAGTTATATTCCAGTCTTGAATATACTTCTTTTTTTTAAGTGCAGTGTAGCTTTTTTTTTTCCTCTGTCGAACAATTCGAATTGCACGCGCGCGCGCGTACACACACACACACACACAACACACACAACAGAGACAAAGAAAGAGACGCTTCTTTTTGTTATTGTGACTACATTTCCGTCCCTGTGGAGGTGTTTTTTACGCTTTGAACAATGTATTGTCATTGGCCAAGGTGGCCTATTGACAAGGGGGATATCACATAACTTTCTTTTGCGCTTCATACAAATCTTATCTATCCAATCCTGTTGTTTAAAACCCCACTGACCACAGAGGGCATATTGGGGCTGTCTCCACCGTCATTTAAATATACATAACTTAAACTATATAACTTAAACTATATATCTTAAACTGTGATATATATATATATATATATATATATATATATATATATATATATATATATATATATATATATATATATATATATATCTGACTAAAACTGTGCAACTGTATTACAGATTAAAACAGGGTTTAAAACAAACTTTACTGTCGTTCCTTGTATCAACGCCATAGGTCAATCCAGGACGGTCACCACGTTGTGGGAGAACCACACAAATGACACATAAAATGAGATTAAACCACAGCCAGATTCTTTAAAAACCAACCCTATTCTTCACTCATGTCAACCGAAATTGCCCGGTTCCCCCAGGAAGCTAGAAATGTTGCCCAGTGAAATATAAGAGAATTTGCGTGATGCATATAACGTTATGAAAGGAAATTAGCTCATTATAAATGGATATAATAAATTCTCGGTCAGCTTGGCTATAACCTGATTACAAAATAGTAAGAAGTCAAGAATAAACATCATGGAACAATAAGCAACAATTGAAAATGGTAACAAGAACATGCTGGAATGCTGTATCTAATTCAAGTTCTCCATACCCTTGAATTTCTTTCTTTCCGCCTCTCTTATATTTCACTCATTTGTCTTCATCTTTGATTCGCACTGTCTTTATCGTGTTTTTTCTTAAGTGGTGTGTTTTCTTTCAACTGTGATAACTACTGTTCATTTTGTTTACATATTTCTCTGGATGTTAAAAAGAATTAAAGAAAGAAAAGAGCTTTGTAATAAAGTATAACAAAATTCTTAATCATTATCATAATCGTTAACCAAACAAACAATAAAGAAACACGTCTAGGTTTACCTAAACATTTTACGAAAATTTTGTTGCTCAAGTTGTATAGCATCAAGTCTATAATGGTCTGCTGTCAGTGGGATCTTACACTCTGTTGAAGAAGTTCTAATGTTTTATAAACTTTCTTAGGCAATCTGCAATAGCTTCTACAAACTTATTTAAACCAGAACGTAATACAATTATTGTAAGAATTCAAATGAGAGAGAGAGAGAGAGAGAGAGAGAGAGACTTGATGATTGAGAGAGTGACACGCTTTGTCCAATTTATTGTCATTGCCCAATATCACGTGATAGCAATATCACGCGATTTTCTTTTGTAAATACAGATAAATACAATAAAAATTACAAGATGCATTTAACGTAATGTAATATCAAGGATAAACAACCAGGAACAAATAAACAATAACTAAAATTACGACAAGAACATTCTAGAATGCTATATTAGTCCATCCAATCAAATTCTATGTGAAATTTTCAAAACGTTTTCTTCCTGGAGATTACAGCGTAGTAATAAATGTGTCTTTAGTTGTGTCACAAAAAAATTGATGGAGATTACAGAATAGAGAGAGAGAGAGAGAGAGAGAGAATCGTAACTTTTTTAGCAGGAGAGTATTTCTCCTTATATGCTCTGCGCATGCCAGGCCTAGCTTAGTGTATCCCCCACATCCTGTTCAAAATCAACATGGCCAAGCCAGAGGTACGTTTTCACAGTCTTCTGCTTTTAAAGATAGTATTCCCAACGGAATCATTGAAATATGTAATTCTCTTGACAGATTGTCTCTTAGTTTGTTGTTGGTGTAAATGGCTTTCACATCGATGCATAAAATTTCAAAAGCAAAAAGCAGTTTCTGTTCCCGTTTCCCTTGAGTAGTTTGTTCTCGGGTTTATACACATGTCTACACTATAGAATTCTTTTTCGCTTCTTCTTCCTTTTACGACTATGAAGCGAAATGGTAGATGCTTGCGGTCTTTCTTGTTTTCAACTGTACAGTATTTAAAAAAATAATTAATGGTTTGAATCAAACAAAACGAAGTCAACATAACTGACCTGGATGACGAACACTGATTTAGCTTAATTCGATTTGTGAAAGAAATATTTAAATACGAGTGTCGGTGTTTAAAAAAAAAAGACAAGTGAATTAAAAACTAATTTGCAAAGGTTGATACTTTTCTATTATGAGCCCAATCCATGTGTTTCAAGAAAGGGGGTATGGGGTCTGAGCTGGTCTGAGACATGGGGTTGACTTTGAGTTTGACTCGTGTTTGAGCCATGGATCATCTAGACACCTTGAGGGGATTTTCCCCCTGGAATTAACATCAGTACCGATTTAACTCCCCCAAATGTCCTTCAGATGAGCCAATATGCTGAGGTCCCAAGTATGAGCGGGCACACTTGACAAAATCTTGTTTAGTCTTTAGATTAAAATGAGTAGGCCATTGCATACTGGTACTTGGTACTGGTAGTCCTGAACAGAAGACAATTTTTTTAATGTATGCACACTGCTGTTGTGCATCTATAGACATCATCCTCAAAGTCAGAATGCAGAGCTCTATCATGGACAAAAGCTGAAATTCGCGAATATATATAATATGCAAAATCTCACCTTTGGTGAACCTCAGTGCTTTATGTTTTATCTGAGGAATGAGAAAGGAAAAAAGTGCTGCACAGTGATATCCAGATCCCTGCCAACTCTCTATTTTTCAACCAAAAACTGTTGTTAAATGAGTGATTGTTGTTTTGGTTTACCATTTACCAGTGTGCCTAGTAATACTAATAGTAATAAACGGTTTGGGTTTTTTGTGCAGGAAATATTATCAATTAAAATTGAGCTGGGCCACCGGGCTGACTTCAAGTCAAAGTCTAAGCCAGCTTCCAATACATTCACACATGACTGGACAGTGTTTGTTCGGGGACAAGATGGTGCTAACATCAGCCACTTTGTGGAGAAAGTTGTCTTCAATTTGCATTCAACTTTCAAAAACCCAAAGAGAGGTAAGCAGTGTTTTGTTTTTTTAATGCAGTGTGTATGTGTGTTTACGCACGAATGCATGCAAGGTGTTTACAAGTGTGTGTGTGCTTTGTCATGTCCAGAAATGTGTACAAAAATTGCTTTAAAAATAATATAGAACATTAAAAGTGAACAAATCCAGATTGAATCAGATGCATCATTCTTGTTTTAGACTTGGAAGTTGAGAACTGTAGTTTATCCCAACTGTTCTATAGACTATGGCTTTACTACATTCAGACTTAAAGATGAAACTGTAAAACTAAAACTATTTTCTAAATTTAACCTGTTCAGTGTTTGTGTTATTGAAGATGGATGTGAACAAGGAGTGGTTTAATTGGATTATATTATACAGGTTGTGTATTTGTATGATTCACCTGCTTGTAATTATTTAGTTTATGGTCAGTGGGGCAATAAACAACATAACTTTAAAAATGAAATTCAATGTGTGTAGATATTGACTTGTTATGAATGTTTACAATTAGTTATGAATGTTTTTAATTGTGAACTAGTCAAAGTTGGAGTGGGCATTATTATCATAATCAGCTATTATTTTTGGAATGTTTTCTGTATAATCTATGTTTGTGGTGATCGTAGCTCTTGCCTTGTTAACTGACAGTATTTGATTTTTCATCAAATTTCAAATCAATGCAAAGATGAACAATTGTTACCAATTTGTTTCTTTGTATATTTTTCCACCAGTGATTCACGAGCCTCCCTACGAGCTGTCCGAAAGTGGCTGGGCTGGGTTCTTGATATACATCGACATCTTCTTCAAAAACAAGGCTCAGTCCAAAAAGATAACATTTGAGTATGACCTCTTTCTGAATGCCGCGGGTGCCCCACCAGTGAACACCTGTCGTGTGGAAAAATTGAAATTTCGCAACCCAGAAGAGGACTTCAGACAGAAATTGTTCAAGGCAGGAGCGGTATGTACAGTTTGATTTTTTTTTAAAAGATGAAGCAGTAGTGATTGATGGCCTGTCAGTAAGGTTACTAACAGGCTTTTTGTTTTTGTGTGGTTTTGTTTTGAGAGGCTTGTTTTGTTGCTTTTGTTAGTTTTGTTTTTCAGATATAACAAGAAAAAGATTTGTGTAAAGTGTGCTTTATCCTCACGTTTTGAACATTTAAAAATGACCACTCTAATTAGGAAAAGCTTAGCCTGAACGCATGCCCTCTCATGCAATAACAATTACCATGCATATCGCACGCATGTTTATGAAAAGTACAGGCGCACATGTAGGACTAAATGATGTATGATACTGACTTGCTTGAAGTCAGTCCAGATAGAAGAACTCAAGAAGATGTGACTATTTAATGAAACAACCAGCTTTGAGTTTGCTTTTACAGATTGTGACAGATTGTCATAGCTAGTTGTAGTTGGAGTAGTGAGAATTATTAACAAAAGAAACAATATATTACAATGTGAAAATCAGTTCATTCCAAAATTTGCGTTGTGGTGAAGGGTGAGCATTACATAAAAGGGTCCTTGTTTCTGGCATAGCTGGTTTAAAGAACAGATTTTTTTTTAATAAGGAGGTCTACAAGGTCTTAGAGAAAGGTCTACAAATGTGACTGTATACGGGAAAACACAATGTAAGTTGCACTGCATAATTCAGAGCTACAGTGAAATATCACCACCAACCTGTAAGTAAAAATAGCTGTTTGCTGTTTAAACCATTTTTAGCTCTTTTTTCTCCTTGTCCTCTAAACATTCACAACCAGTCTGTGAAATTCAATCACTTACCATGTATGGTTAGACATTTTTGGGACCTACTGCATAAAAAATTTGATCCGAACTTGCAAACTATTTTCAGCTTCTTTGATTGGCACTCTTCAAGTTTGTTTAACCTCTTGACTGCCAAGTACAAGTGCACCCTATATGCCAGGAATACAATTATTATGTACCACTTGCTGTGTTTATGTCCCTGTTACTCAGAAATTAATAATAATAATAATAAATGGAATTTATATCTATAGCACTTCTTCCTTTTTTGTCATGTTTCTCCCAGGGGAGGTTTGACATTGATGAGCCTTCTCCATCTCTCTCTGTTTTGAGCCTCCTCCTTATTTATGCCCCTTTCTCTAAGATCATCTGCAATACAGGCAGCCCAGGTATATCTATAGCACTATATCTTGCAAAGGCAAATCAAAGCGCTTGCATTCAACCTATTCTTACACAGTCATGCAACCAATAACAAACAATTAATAGTTTAAATGAAAAAATATTACAAACATGGCACGCTGCAGACTTAATCTGTGAAATAAAAATTATGGGACATATATATATATATATAATATATCATAGATTGCAGTCAGGCAATCTCAGGCAATATCATAGATTGCAGTCAGGCAAGCTCAAAGTAGTTAGCATAATATTTCACACAAAAGTATGCTTAATTTTTTTTTTTTTTTAAGCTGAAAATACACTTTCATCACCACTGTGATTCTGAATACTCCCCATCTCAAAAGCGTCACACAAAGCGTCAAGGCAAAATCTCAGTCGTTTTTATTTTTATCTTCATTATCTCTTGAATCATACTTGATCATTTTCACACCGTGAGGATTATCTAAAATTTTATTTGCCACTTCTTCAGCTGTGTAAAGTCATTGATACGTTCAAGGAGAAGAGTCAGCCATTTTGAACAAGAACAGTCCAAGCAGCCATGCAAAATAACAAGAGATATTAGCTAAAAAAAAAATGATCGTTTTTGCCAAGTATTTTGCAGCTGGATGTTGCAAGCAACAGGAGAGTGATCTCCACATATTTTGGAGTTCTTTCCCTTAAATTATAGTCAAGGAAGCTGGCGTGTTCACTTTGCTTCAAAATCCCAGAAATTTTCCAGGTTGTTGGCACATAGAGTGCACATAGTCCTGGAAAATTTCCGGGGTGGGGCAATCAAGCGGTTAAGAGTACAGGGTTACTTCTCCTGACATGATTATGAAACATTTGTGACATTGCTTGACAAACAGGGGTAATGAAATTTTGACTCATTTGGGGATTTTGCATCCACATCATACAAATGGTATGGGCATGTCACAAGATCCAAAGGACTTGCAAAGACAATTTTACAAGGCACTGTCCAAGGAGGAAGAAGAAGAGGCAGACCAAGGAAGAGCTGGGAGGATAACATCAGCGAATGGACAGGCCTAGAACTCAACAAAACCCTGAGAAAGGGAGAACAGAGAGAGCAATGGAGGGAACTGGTTCTTGAGTTTTTGAGGGTGCCCCCACGGTCATCAGACTACGGGACAGATAGATAGATAGATAGATAGATCAAACAAATGAATTAAATGAAAAAGATGCACCCCAAAAACCCACCAACAGAATTTCAATATGTTTATTAAATTTGATTTTATTGCCCTTCAAATGTTAATTTTCTCTGGCTTTCATTTTGCTCAATCAAATCTTAAGTGTTCATATTTTTTAAGAGGCCAAGAATCACTGTAAGAATGTTCACAGGCATGTGTTTGGTATCGTATTATTCCAACCAGCTGGGTCGGATGGATTCTAAGAGTGTATCAAATTTATTCACTAAAGGCTTGTTTAGTTTAGGAATGAGTTATATAGAACACTGGACCCTTTCAACATTAGGGTCCAGTGTTCATGAATATGCCACGCATTCCTAAACAAATCTTTTAATTTCCAAAAATATGTAAAAGTTCCATTACTTGTTTTCTCATGCACTATCACAAATATTGTTGCATAATCATGTCAGGGGAATTAACACTGTAAAGACTTATTGTTTTTAGTGCATAGTTGTACTTCGCTTTGTTTCAACTGCAATGTTTTGTGTGTGTGTGCCACTGTGTGTGTGTGTGTGTGTGTGTGCCACTCTGTGTGTGTGTGCCACTGTGTGTGTGTGCGCACGCACGTCTTCCTGGTAAATTATCGTATGGGGAGATAGCAGTATTGTGTGTTTACACACATATAATGCAGAACTTTAATATGCTTGTTTGTATTTTTGTGATGTTGGGATGTCTTTTTTTTTTTTCATCATTTTAAGTTTATTTGTAAACATTTTGTATGATTCTTGTTATTTATAGTTTCTTTTTTATTTTACTGTGCACAGCATTTTTAGGCATTTATAAGTTACCTGTGATGTAATTAGAGTATGTTACCTGTATCTGCTGTCTGACCTCTCTCTCTCTCTCTCTCTCTCTCTCTCTCTCTCTCTTCTCTCTCTGTCTCTGTCTTTCTATGTTCTCTTAGTCTTATTCTTTCTCTTTACCATCCTCCCTCTTCCACCCCATTGCACCCTCCCCCCCCACCCCCTTATCACAAGGTCTCTGCTCTTTTTTGGTTGTGAAGTGACCATTTAATAAAATGAACTCTCTCTCTCTCATGTTTTGTTCTCTGCATGCATGCCTCTTGATATACATCACTTCCAAATAAAGAAACAAAACGTTTTATAAGTAAGACAGCAAAAGGTTTTTCATCTGTGTGTGTGTGTGTGTGTGTTGTGTGTGTGTGTAACTATCTTTATTAGTAAATATTTTACTATATTGCCCAGAATAGAAAGAAAGAGAGAGGAGAAAAGAGAAAATCTTGAGCTTACTGCAAAAGTAATCTTTACAAAACCAAAACCAGGACACTTTACTAAAAATATATTAAAAAGTTAAATGATTATAAAATTAAAAGCAACTAAAAACACAGCAAAAAAAATGTTTAGCCCAATTTTACTGCCAAAACAAATCAATTTATAAGCTAAATACAAAAATCCCCCAAAATTTACTGGAAACAGTTCTCATAAACAATGTCTGTGTGTCTTTCTCTGCCTCTGTCTAGAGCTCTCTCTGTCTCTGTCTGTCTGTCTCTGTCTCTCCTCTCTCTAGTCTCTCTCTCTCTCTCTCTCTCTCTCTCTCTCTCTCTCTCTCTCTCTCTCTCTCTCTCTCTCTCCCCTCTCATCCCCTCCCTCCCTCTTAAATTAAAACAAAATAACAGCACAGAAGTATTCTTCAGCCTGCAAAGAAGATATGAGTATAATTCAGTTGCATGCATGTTCAGACATGCATGTATGGACAAAACCTATAAAAAGTATGCACCTTTTCTTAAAAAGTTACAATTTAATCCCTTGAAGAAGTGGATAACAGTGAACTAAACAATGTGATCGAAGCAGAGAGATGGTTGAAGGAGATCTCTAACTTCCATAGCAACTAGGTTCACAGCAGGAAATAATATAACCAGAAGACCACTAGCACTGTCTGCTTAGCTTCAGAATCATCTGTTATAAATACCAACAGAGTAACCAAACATTTAGCTACTGTGGGAAAGTTGGGGGTGGGGGGTGAGTCAGGGGGTACCTGTAAAAGTCACCTAGGCGCACTTGATATGGTATAGTGTTGTTGAGAGTTATGTCGCATTATGTATGGGAAGGAAACGGTGTATAAACAAAAGTTGGCTATTGATTTTCATCGATCTTTTGAGGGTTGAGCACTTAACGTCTTACTCTTAGGCTTCAGATTTTTGCTTTGCTGGGGGATTGTTGGGTTTGGAATTCTACAGGTGAGTTGGGAAGGGGGCTGTGGTACAGAGATTATCTCTTTCCTGTGTAAAACTGCATTTTTGTTTTGTTGGTTTGGGTTTGTTTTGGGTGGGTTTTTTTTAACATCTCTGTCTAGTTTCTCTGTCTCTCTCTATCTCTTCATGTCTGTCTCTCTCACACACACAGACTCACTGTCTCTCTCTCTCTCTCTCCCCTCTTCTCTTCTCTTCTCTCCTCTTTTCTTTTCTCATTCCCTCCTTTTTCTCTTCTCTCTTTACATTCTATGTCACTAATAATGTGTTTTTACCTGTTTGGATTTGGTTATTATATTGAGGGAGAGGGGGGGTGGGGATTTGTCAAAAAAATGTCATATCTTTATTTTAGTGTAGAGGTGATGAAAAGAAAGGAACAGAGCATAAACAAAGAGAGGGATAGAAAAGAGGGTATTTCTAGCACAGAATTTCCGGGGTGTGGGGATGCTGTTTATATCTGACACTATGGCAGGCCCCCAACATTCCTGCAGGGGATTTTAGTGTTAAAATATTGTTCTCTCTGTTCACCCATGTCTCTTAGTAACTTGAGTCTTAGTTCTGTTCCCAGTTAACTTCAACCACCTTGTGCCATCCTCCCTCTCTCTCCCTCTCTCCCCCCCCCTTCCTCCTTTTATCTCTGCCTCCTCTTTTTTTACATGCACATTTATTAATTCAGATGTGTGCACATGCATGTTTGCATTACACAAGTGCACACACGCACACACACACACACTCACAATTTTTGTTTATTTCCAGTTCTCATTGAAACTCACAAGCATACCAAAACAAAACCAAAAAAGGCACTATCATTGAGCAAAACAGATTTTACTTTCCTCTTCCTTTTTCAAGCTGAAACCTTTCGAGTCTCTAATCTAGATCTATAGATTAGCATGGAGGAGGGTGGGGGAGTATACTATGAGAGCCCGCACATCTCAGAACGTACTTGTCAGGCTGGATGATGCGTGAGCACGTGCTGGAGCCTACCTGAGGCCAAGCGGGTAGATAAACAGCATGGTTAACTGTTCAGTTACCAGTCCATCGTTCGTCATCAAAGCCTGCGACAGCATGCGGGAAAAGGACAGAAGCTGAGTTTACCTAGTCACGATAGTGCTGTTGGCAGATCAATAAAGCAGGGTAGTTAGTTTGGGAATTTGGAAACCTGTCTTTCTTTCGCTGCAGCTGCCTATCTTGAGGGGTGGAGGGTGTGGTATAACTTTTGTGGTGAACCGAGTTGGAATTGTGCGGAGTTGGGTATTTCAGGTATGTGTTTGTTTTGTGAAGGTGGTTTTTTTAATAGTAATTTTTGCAGCTATAGTGAATTGAGATGTAATGTTGAAACTAGACAGTGAGTGATTTTTTTGGTGAAAAACAAGCTTTTTTATGTATAAAAAATGAATATAAAGAAAAAGAAGCTATGTTTTATAAAGTAGACATTCAAGTGTCAGGAAATGGGGAAAAATCAACCAAAAAATCATTTTAGGTGGGGGGGGGGGGGGGGGGGGGGGGTTAGCCTTAAGCCTTGTTGATATCTTGTGTAACATTGCTAATGCATAGAAATAATGTTAGGTTGAACTTGGAAGCAAACACCTCCAGGTTAGATAGATAGAAATGAAGAAAACAAGCAGCTGTAGACATCAGCCTGATCAAAGATAGACAAGAACATGTACTATGCTGAAAGCTACAAGCAGCTGTAGCCTGATCAGACAAAAACAAGAACACATACATGTATTATGCTGAAAGCTTTCAACCTCATCATTCACCTAACAAACCATTGCTATGACAGCTGATTAGGGCCACAGTCTGTGGCTGGTTTCTAGTCCAAAATGATTCATGTTAGCTGGTTCCAGCATTAGCGCTCATCAGTAACAACAGATGCTAGGACTAACAGGAATGTGGCCAGTGATTTATTGCCAGACAGAAAGGCTGTACAAGACTTGACTCGTCAAGTCTTATCTAAATGTATGTGGGTGCTAGCATGCACAAGGTTGGTTAGTTAATTTGTTTTCTATATGTAATTTGGAAAAGAAAATCTATTTAGATTTGTGTTCTTTTTTTTTCTCCTTTTCAATTGGTTTTTTTTTAAATAATGTATCACTTTCCTTCTATCTCTGTCCTTTTCCTTTCTCTCTTTCTCTCTCTCTCTCTCTCTCTCTCTCTCTCTCTCTCTCTCTCTCTCTCTCTCTCTCTCTCTCTCTCTCTCTCTTCTCTTTCTCCCACACTGTGTTAAAGCAAGAATTATGCAGGGGGGGGATAAGTCAAGTGTTTAGCTTCTTCAGGTCATAGAACACTATTCTGCTTCCTCCATATTGTGAGGGGAATTGGTGGGGGGGGGGGGGAGAAATTACCATTAATTTTGCAATGTTAGTATCCACACAGCTCTGAACTTTATGACTATTTTGCAATGAATCGAGAATGTTATTAGGTGGGGGAGCAGTTGAAAATATTGATTTTGTGCTTACTAAGAAGTGGAAGGAAAAGAGTATGAAATATGTGACGCTCCACCACTCGAGTCGCATTGCACCAGAGGTCGATTTTTAGTTGTTAAGATATTATTAATCTGCAATGAAAAGGCTATTCAACACAAATAAAAACAGACTGAAAATCTGACAGTTCTATGAAAACTTACTACAGATTAAAATGATAGACTTCAGGAAAAGAGAAAATGAGAAATTGACAACTTTTTCATCGAAGTAGGAGGTCACAGTGAGGGCTTGGGTGTTTTTAAAGCAAAACGTCAAAAGGAAACAAAATTTTACCTTTATACTTCGTACAAGGTCGAGGAATATCTATAGCTCTGTAATCATTTGAAACCTAAAAAGTCAGCAACCTTACACCCCACATGCCTAAAATAGATCCTAGCGGAAAAGTGGTGCAGGTGCAGTGCCACTCATTTCATGGGTGAGCGTCATATAATTATGTCAGCAATAACATCCAGCTACATCAGTCCATTCTTTAGCAATGCCATGTATCAGAAGCGAGTTGCTATGGTAAGCAGCTTCAGCTTGGTCATCCTGTCATGTCTTCATCATGGTAATATCTTATCTGTGGCATTATCCTGTTTTGCCTTCAAGCTTCCACTGTCGGTCTCTCTTCTTTTGCTGTTGATTTAGAAGCACTATTTTTATGTGTCATTCTCTCTCTCTCCCTTCCCTCCTCTCTCTCTCTCTCTCTCTCTCTCTCTCTCTCTCTCTCTCTCTCTCTCTCTCTCTCTCTCTCTCTCTCTGATGAAAAAGAAAAGAAAAGAAAAGAAAGGACAATTGACCCTTGAGCTCTGATGTTTTAACTTTTGTTACAAACTTACACCAAAGAGGACAGACTTTGCACAACTGCAAGGATATAACTAACTATATACTCATTTCACTGTGCATCTAAGGAAGTTTCCTTCTGCTGAGGTAGAAGAGATGTATTCAGATTGAGGAGAAGATCGGGGGATAATGCTGTGGTTGGGTAGGTAGCCCAGGTTTATTCATATTGATTTTGAGATTATAGAGGTGGGGGGGGGGGGGGGGGGGGGTGTTACTATTTGCGCTTATGAAAAATGTATCAAGTAGAAAGGGAGGTGTTCCACCTTGCCCCTGGCTTCATCTGTCAAGTCCTTTGTTCTGTGTATACATGTATGTTTTCAGTTGCTATGGCAAGCTTTTTGGTCATACTGTACTACTCTTTAGTCTCCTTGTCTCGTAGAACTCTGTATCCTTGGTTTTGGCTTCAGGCACTAAGCCTCAGCCTCTTTGTATTTTGATATTGATTTGGACATCTTGGAAGGAAAAAGAGAATCTTGATTACCTACTCTCTCTCTCTTCCTCCCCCCCCCCCCCCCCCCCCCCCCCCCCCCCCCCCCCCCCCCCCCCCCCCCCCCCCCCCCCCCCCCCCCCCCCCCCCCCCCCCCCCTCCCTCTCTCTTCTCTCTCTCTCTTTTGATATGGGGTATTTTTTTCCCTATGCGAGGGACAACAACAGCAAGACATTATGCAACAGTAAGCCAGAGACATTACCTTAACTACCCAATGAACAAATCTCAACAAATACAGATTTTAAAAAATGCACAGCAGCACACTACTATGTCATGACCAAAAAGATCAAAAGAAGGTGTAAAATGCATTCAGTAAATGGTAGGGTTTGGCCTCGTAGTTTGGGTGGTCTGACTCTGAGACTTTGTATTCAATAACCATGACAAACAATCCATTTGGATTGCCTAATATCACTTGTACTCAGGAAAAAGATGTTAAATCAAAAGAGTGAATGGTCCTTTTAGGATCAGTTACAGTTGGGAGACAAAACAGTGGCCAACACAATAGACACAATCACTCATCATACCCCTGCCCAAGAAGGGGAATTTACGCCAATGCCAAAACTATAGAACAATCAGCCTCATCAGCCACGCCAGCAAGATCATGCTCAAAGTTATTTTGAATCGACTAAAGGAGGAGGCAGAAGAACACCTTGCAGAGGAACAAGCTGGGTTCAGGGCAGGCAGGAGCACAATCGAACAGATTTTTAACTGCCACATCCTGATGGAAAAACATCTTCAACATCAGAGAGACCTGTTCCACAACTTCATCGACTTCAAGAAGGCTTTCAACAGAGTATGGCACGAAGGCCTGTGGCAGGTCCTCAGAATGTTTGGCATTGAAGAAGGACTAGTGCAAACCATTCAAGCACTATACAACACTGCAAGCAGTGCAGTCCTTCTGAACAATCAGGTCAGAGACTACTTCAAAACCACAGTTGGGGTCCGACAAGGATGCCTGTTATCTCCAGTCCTGTTTAATCTGTTCTTGGAAAACATTATGAGAGAGACCCTCCATGACTTCCACTCTACCACCTCCATTGGCGGCAGACCCCTCAACAACTTGCGGTTTGCCGATGACATTGACCTCATGGGCGGAAGTAACACAGAGCTGCAAGATCTTACGACCAGACTTGAGAACAGAGCTGGAGCATATGGGATGGAGGTGAGCTCGGAGAAAAGTAAAGTACTTGTGAACAGCACGAGCAACGCCACTGCTAAAATTTACATGAACGGCCAACAACTGGAGGAGGTAGACGCTTTTAAATACCTTGGCACTACACTCGCAAAGGACGGGCGATCGACAACAGAAATCAAAGTCAGAATAGCCATGGCAACATCTTCCATGACAAAACTCACCACCATATGGAAAAGTAAAGAGATCAGTTTCCCAATCAAACTAAAGCTCTACAAAGCCCTAATTCAGACTATCCTGCTGTACGGAAGTGAAACCTGGACATTGACTGCTGAAACAGCAAAGTGAATCCAGTCATTTGAAACAAAATGCCATAGAAAACTACTGGGCATATTCTGGAGAGAACGAAAGACCAATGAATTTGTCAAGAGTCAAATAACACGGCTGGCAGGTCCACAGGAACCCCTTCTCACCATCATCAAGAAGAAAAAGCTGACATGGTTTGGCCATGTCACCCGCCACAACACTCTGCCAAAAACAGTACTGCAGGGAACACTCGAAGGTGGCAGAAAGAGGGGAAGACAGAACAAGTCATGGATGGACAACATCAGAGAATGGACCAGGATGAATGACTCGGCACTACTGCGCAGAGCCGAGGACCGAGATGGATGGAGGAGGCTTACCACGGCATCGTCTTTCGTGTCTCCCCCACAACCGCCAAGGTCACGGGTCTGATGATGATGATGATGATGACAGTTGGCCTGTTCTCACCAGCTCTCACAGAGACTGAGGGAGCCTTGTCTGTCACTGGCTTTAAGTTAAACATCACAACCTAAAGCTGCATGGGGTTTGGGGGGTTGTTTGCTTCTTGCCATAAAGACCAGTTGTGTGAGTGTAAATGTTTATGAACAACATATACATGTATGCTAATTTGTGAATGAAAGTCAAAACTAAGCATTACTCAGACTTACTTAGTGAAGTCATGAATAGAACATCCATTATCCTCGATATAAAAGAATAAAATAAAATAAATGAATAAAATAAACTGATAAGTCACAGGACTGGATGTTGACACTTTAACAAGACTTGAAAGTGGGATGGTGCAGAGACCAAAGATCACCTGGCCTTGCAAAGAAAGACCTCCTTACTTTGCAAGTCAGTGGTTCAGAAAGTAAGATTAGGAGGGGCATGTAAAAAAGATGGGTGGAGAAAAAGTGAAGGGATTTGACTCTTGATTATTTCTAGGAAAAAAACCCTCAATTGTAGCCTATAGTGTACTGGACAGGGAGTGAGGAAGATTGTTAAAATAATGCTGGTATACAAGGGGATACACAGACAAATGAATAATTCTCATGCAGCTTGGGTAAACATTTTCTGCTTGTCCTTGGTTAAATACAAATATTGAAGCTAAATGAATTCTGTGTCAGCACAGTTTTGTGGTAGTGTGTACATGACACAGTCATGCATGCATGTGTAAAGCATGCACTCTTGACTTTAGCATAATTCATTAAAAAAAATTTTAAATTGTTGTTTTTTGTATTTTTTTTCTTTGATCTATTTTTTTAATCAAGTGAAGCATTAAATTACTGCAATCATGTTTGTGTGATTTATTTGCCTTATTTATGATTCTGCACTGTTGGGACCACAAAACAAATTCTTCTCTTGTTAGCACCAGTAGTTTCTTATCTTTTTTTGCCATAGGATTTTCTGTCAGGATCAAGTATTGAAGTAGGGATTTATGCCAACACTGCTGCAACATCCTGTCTGAACAATTTCATTGATTTTCTAATTTCTTTCATCTTTACCAAATCACTTATCAATTTTCTTTTTCCATCCAGTTTGCTATGCCCCTTTTCTTCCCCATTGCCTGTCTTCTTCAGTCCTGTGCTTGTTTAATTTGATTTGGGGATGCTGTGTTTTGTTTGGGGGTGGGAAGGGGGGCTGAGAGACAAGAGAGAGAGGCAGAGAATTTTGAGAAGTAGGGACTGAAAGGGATGGGGGGAAAAAAACAACAAAAAATGACTGAAGAGACAAAGGTGAAAGTGTGTAATAGTACTAATTAATTCACTTTCACATGTGTAGCAGTGTGCTCACATCCATTTTATCATGTGCATGCATGTGTGCAAGCAAATGATGTATCATACTTGCTAACGCACACATACGCACGCACGCACACACAGAGGACTTTTTCCCTACCTTCAGTGTATAAAAACCATTGTTCACTGTTTATGAACCAAACTGAAGAAAATTTTTATTGAAACTGAGACTAGCAAGGAAGGGGCGGGGGACAAAAAATTACCTGTATCCAAAGTTGCTTTGCCTGTTTTCTTTTTATCTTCACAACATAATCAGCATTCATTTTGAATGAAGCATAAACTGTGCCTGAACTCTGAAAGTTCCCCCCCCCCTCCCCGAGACCTGCTCTCTACTAATGTCAGTGGAAAGAAGGGCAAGGGTGCAGAGGTTTCCCAAACTGCCAAAGCACGTGCTTTTTATGAAAACAAGGGGGGGGGGGGGGGGGGGGGACACCACCACCTCACTTGAATTCAAATCTTCATGCAGTTTGCCTTCTGTCAATTATTGGTCTGGTGCGTCATTCCAAGAGCACAGAATCGAAGTGCTATAAATGTAATAGTTGTCTTTACATGTGTTGTACACTACAGGTAGGCCTATGCCATAAGGAGGTTATTGAAAAGAAGTAGTATTTGTTGTTGTTTTTCTTCTATTGAGACTGAGAGGGGCTGGGGGCATTTGTGAAGGGTAGGAGGAGAGGGTTTGGGGTTCGTTGTTGGGGGGGGGGGGGGGGGGGGGGGGGGTCTTTTGGGGGGAGGTGAGGTGGAGGAGGAATGGAGGGGGTATGTGTGTGTGTATGTTTTCTTTGGATTTTGTGGGTGGGGGTACATTGTGGGGAGAGAGGGGGGGGGGGGGGGGGGGCTGATATGTTTCATTTCTCTCATTCATATTTATAATTGTCTTGATAAAAACCCACAATTCTGCTGGGCACCACTCCCTTCAAGCACACAGTTACGGTAAAAATAGTAAAATAAAAATAAAAACACAACTGTGTTCAGCTTCATTTCTCCTTTTTTTTTTTTTAAAGCAAATTTTTGCTTCCCTCTGAAGCTTCCTCAGGCTGAATCCATAATATATATATATGGGGCTCCTTTCTCAAAATATATAGTCAACACCTGCTTTCTTTCAGGGTTAGCTCCTCGAGTGTGTGAGTGATTGGATGCCATACACTTTCAATTGGGAAAATTCTGTTAAATCTTTGATTGCTAATTTGTGTGTGTGTGTGTGAGAGAGAGAGACAAACAGACAGACAGACAGACAGTGATGTGACCAGACATGGTATGTAAAATTAATAAAGTAGCAAACTTGCAAAAAGATTTGTGTTCGAAGGGCTGACATTTAAAGGAAAATAATAACCTGGAAAACAGTGGCTTTAGACAGCTGTGTATGTTTTCTATCATCTTTTTTTGATAATTCAATTACTCATTCTTTTATTTCAAGGATAATGGAATAGGCAACCATGTGCTTTCTTTTTTACATCCAATCCCCATATTATGCAGTTTTGACAATTTTGTTATATCCGTTCCCTCTGCTCTTCTGAATGCATACATCATGTACATGTATATGTGTGCACGCAAGTACAACTAATACATGAGATGATTTGTGTGTGTGTGTTCCAGGAGAGTAGTGCCATGTCATCAGGACCAGCGGCGTCCCAGCCATTCACTGACCTGTTTGGACCCCCCATCAGAACGTCCTCCTCTCTGGACAGTCCAAAGAATAGGTCCAAACACAAGGTGCAGTATCTATAGACAACTAACTTACTGCTAGAGCTACATCAGATATCTTTCTCATGTTTAGAACAGCTTGACCTGACTGTCATAATTCATTAAGGGGCAGGGGGCGGGATGTCTTTTTTTCCCCCTTAAAATAAAGGCTTCTAATCGTTATGGCCTGTACAAGTCCAAACCTTGTGGATTAAGATTGAAGATTATGATCTCTCATGTCAATTAATGTGTAGCACAGTTAGTATTTGTTGAAATCTCCCTCTTCACCTTTGTCACTTCTCTGTCTCCTCTCCCATCTCTGGGATAGTACCTAGATAGATGTGATTTTAATGTGCTCTATAATTATGAATTATATTTTATATATTTTCATTCATTATTTCATTCAGTGAATGTGATGAAAAGGTCAATTGGAATTGGGTGACAGCTCTGGTAATAGTTGTCTGGATCATGAAGCATTGTGGTTCATCGATTAACTGACTGGAACTGAGCTCAGATTGTAAACAGTACATCATGGGTTGTATGTTTTTCTCCTGTCGATGAGAAATACCATTACAAAATAGTGCAAAGGGGTTTTTTCGGGGGTTTTCTCTGGGTTTTTTTTTCCCTGTTGGGGAGTGTGTGAACTGCAGCTGACATTATTACATTGTCACTTGGGTTTGCCAGTGTCTGAAAAATTAATACCATTGACGAGATGCAGGAAAGGCAGGGGTGGGTGTTTTTTTCTCTTCCTACTTGGTAAAACTGCAGACGTCATTACCTGATTGTTTGCTGTCGGTGTTTTGTTTCCATAGTGATGGTTTAAATGTCACACTAGTAGAACCCAAGGAAGCTGGTTTATAAATTACATACCTGTGCTGCTTTTTAAACAGTGGGGGGTGGGGGTGAGAGACAGAAATCAATGCTGCTATTCTCATTCTATTTGTCCCTGCACCATTCATTAATAAGTAGTTTGGGCAGCACTCTTAAAGTCACAGGCATAAGGTGGGTGATAGATACTCAACTGTAGTGTTCCAGTCTTTCTGTTCAGCACATTGCACACTACTAAACTCTTGGTAGGAGCCATTGGGAACTCTCAAAGTCCCTTCACCCAATGATTATGAGACTTGAACCCACAACATTCTACAATAAAAGCCAGTGCACCAACCACAACAGTTTTCTTTTTAAACCAAAAAGTACAGTAAGAAGAAAGAGAAAAAAGGTAGATATGTAAATGTGATCAATAAAAAATAACCTGCCCTCCCTCGCTCCTATAAGGGTCAGTCAGTAAACTTTCAGACAACGCTGTCAGAAGATTCTGCATGTAATTTCTTGAATCAATTTTCAGTTTATATCATTAGACTTTCACAGGGAAGCTGTTTATTGTCTGCCTAATATTAGTCTTTATCATCCAGCCATAAAAAATGCCAAGGAAATGTCAGATTTCAAGTTACATTGATTGCACTGACATACTGACATAATTATAATTTATAAATAATACTTATACACACACACACACACACACACACACAGAGATAAACCCTCTGTCTCAATCCAGTTATGGGGATTCACTTAATGTATCATGTAATATGTATGCAGATCAAAAATAGCTAAGAGTAGACAAGAGTTGTACACAGAAAAAGAAAAGATCTCTAAAAACCAAGATCATGTGCTGCTGTTTGCAATTCAATGCTGCACCGTTTCTGGAAATCTAAAGGCTGGAGTCAACTTTGTATCCATATGGCCCTTTGCCCTTTGGAGGCTGGGAATAGATTGTCACATGACTTAAAGACTTGAGACAATGGAACCTGTTCTAGAATTTCTCTGCTGGTATCCTATCTGTGTCAGTCACATGATGCCCAGCTTTATATCTTCTCAAGAGATGGGTGTTTACTTACCATGTTGCTGGGTGTGTTTGTGTGTCTGTGTGTGACAGTTGAAATGACTTGGTCATTGAG
Organism: Rapana venosa; assembly: GCA_028751875.1. Classification (NCBI taxonomy): domain Eukaryota; kingdom Metazoa; phylum Mollusca; class Gastropoda; order Neogastropoda; family Muricidae; genus Rapana; species Rapana venosa. Next base: position 6,573,254 of record CM054153.1, on the reverse strand, counting down.
AGGTGTTGAATTCAGTGATTAAATGGTACAGACTGAGAGGGTTGTTGGTTGGTTGGGTGTGGTGGTGTCCTTGATTGCATTACAGCTGTATACATGGCCTTACCTCTCGAGATTGTTTTCGTAAGAAATAGAGGAAAAGGGAGGAGAGGTAGGTTTATCATGATTGTATGCATGTCTTCAGTTATAACTATAAGGTGAGAGGTGGTGACATGAAAAGTGAAGATCAAGTGTTGTGTCCTCTCATGTGTAATGTATAGTTTGCTAAGAGCTAGTACTCAAATTACAGAAATTGTTACTTAGGTTCTAGTTTTGCTAACTTTAAAAAAAAAAAAAATTTTATAATGCTTTTTGTACTAGTTTTAAACTGATGAAAGAACGAACAGACTTCTAATTGAAATAACAAATCAGTTGTTTACCAGATTTCATTTAATTAAACAATCAAAATCATTTGTTTACCAGATTTCATTTAATTAAACTATCAAAGATATGAAGCCTGAAAATATTAGACAACGTATACATATATGTACATTCCACAAGCTTTTAAAATGCTATACTAATGATTGAACTAGACCATGCTGTCACAAACCAGTAACATAGTGAATGCTGGCCTGTTAGCCATCATGTAAGGGGATGATCTAAAAACAAATTTTAACAAAGAATTCTTCTGACATTATTAGCTGAACGGCTCTTGTTATTGGAAAAGAGTAAGTTTACATTATTAGCTGAACGACTCTTGTTATTGGAAAAGAGTAAGTTTACATTATTAGCTGAACGGCTCTTGTTATTGGAAAAGAGTAAGTTTACATTATTAGCTGAACGGATCTTGTTATTGGAAAAGAGTAAGTTTACATTATTAGCTGAACGACTCTTGTTATTGGAAAAGAGTAAGTTTACATTATTAGCTGAACGACTCTTGTTATTGGAAAAGAGTAAGTTTACATTATTAGCTGAACGGCTCTTGTTATTGGAAAAGAGTAAGTTTACATTATTAGCTGAACGACTCTTGTTATTGGAAAAGAGTAAGTTTACATTATTAGCTGAACAGATCTTGTTATTGGAAAAGAGTAAGTTTACATTATTAGCTGAACAGCTCTTGCTATTGGAAAAGAGTAAGTTTACATTATTAGCTGAACGGCTCTTGTATATTGGAAAAGAGTAAGTTTACACTATTAGCTGAACGGCTCCTCTTACTGGAAAAGAGTAAATCATGAAAACTGCCTTAAACTAAGGAATGAATGAAGTTAGTAAAATGGATAGTTCATGCAGGTGTGCTGATGAAGAGAAAAGATTATTGACTTGTCACTTTTGTGAACTAGTCAGTGTTATATAAAATTGTTTTTCTGCTGACTTGCAAATGAGGAGAAAAAAAGGTCTGTAAATTGTTTCTTTATTGCATCAAGTCTCTGCCTGCAGTAATTTGTGTCATGGTCTGTATATTTCAGGACAAAGATCGAGACAAGAGCAGTAAAGGGAAACCATCCCCATCAGAAAAGGACCACAAGGACGGCAGCTCGGGGTCGTCACGCCCTTACGGCCATGGTGGCAAGGACATCGGCAACAGCAGCTCCTCTGCCAAGGATGGCACATCACAGAAAGACTCGAAGGACAGCTCTTCCAGCCATAGAGACAGAGACTCCTCATCAGCAGGGGAGAAAAGGGACAAAGAGGCAGACAGGCATAAGGACAGCTATTCTAGTCAGAAGGACAGGGACAAGGACCTGTCCTCCCGCAAGTCCTCTTCATCTTCTCACAGAGATGGCAAAGAGAAAAAACACTTCTCCAGTTCAAAAGACAGCAGTTCCAAAGACTCCAGTTCATCAGCAGTTTTAAAATCTTCTTCCAGTAAAAGCTCCAGTAAAAGTTCACACAAAGACAACTCAGAGTCATCCAGTAAAGAGACATCAGGTGGAAAAAGTGTTTTGAAAGACAGTTCTGAAGGGTCCAGTAAAGACACTGGGAAAAGTTCGGGTAAGGACAGTTTGGAAGGGGTCAGTAAGGAATCATCAGGCAAAGACACTCCAGGCAGCAAAAGTTCCAGTAAGGAGAGCAGCAGAAAGGATAGTTCTAAAACAGGACATAAAAAATCTCACAAGGAGAAAGAAAGATCAAGCAAAGAGAAAGAGAGTGGTGGTTCTGTGCATAAACACTCAGCTTCCGAGGAAGGCTCTGCAGCAAAGAAGAGGAAGATGGATGTTGGATCACCATCATCCTCTTCCAAACGCCATAAAAGTTCCAAGTCGGATGCAGGCAAGCCACACTCGAGTGAACATTCCAGTAGTAAGTCTAGTCACAAGCATGAATCATCCAAATCACATAAACACACAAAAAAAGATGACACTAAGCCTTCCACTCCCAAAACGCGCATTGAATCAGAACACAAGCAGTCTCATGTATCCCATAAATCAAAGAAAAGAAACCGTCTGTTCCTAACCAAGTGAAATCTGAACATGAACCTGGAAAATCCTCTTCCAGGAGGAGGCGTCACAGTTCAAGCTCAAGTGCCAGTAGTTCTGTTGTGTCATCAGAATCCAGTCTCAAATTTACTGATGATGAGGATGACTTCAAAGGGCGTGGCATAGATTCTCTGATGCAAGAACTAGAGGAGACAGCAGAAGACACTGGCAAGGAAAAACCTGAAATAAAACCTAAAGTGAAAATGTCCTCATCCCCTGCCCCTTCACAGTCCCCAACCACAAAGACAACTCATCAGCCCACATCTAAAACAAGTGCGCCAGGACCCAGCAAGAAGAACAAAAATCCACCATCTTCTAGTAAAAGTAAGAACACGGGTAAGAATTCTCCAGGGACAAGTATAAAACCCAAAGAAAAAGAGGCCAAAAAGAAGACAAAGAAATCAGAGCCCCACCCAGACCCGTTAGAGGTGAAAAAGAAGGCTCCTGCTCCAGAGCCTGCCGTCAAACCAAAGAAGCCTGTGCAGAAAAAAAGTCCAGAGCCCGATCCTGAGCCACCAGCAAAACCACCCACACCCCTCTCTACACCGTCAACACAGAAAGGCAAAAAAATTCCCCCTGCTGTCAAACCAACCAAAATAAAAAAGGAGGAGAGTTCCGGAGAAGAAAGTGAAATCTCCTCCTCGTCATTTTCATTGTCGTCAGACAGTGAAGACGATGACAAGCCTCAAAACCTGCATCCACTTGGCATTCCGTCTGACCTTGATGATGAAGAGGACACGGGAAAAAAGGAGCCATCTCCTGCCCCTGAATCTCCTGCCCCAGAAGTAGGTCTGGTGAATGGTGTGAGTCCTAATGAAGAGCAGAACAAGAAAGTGTGGCAGGCATGGGACAAGGCTGACAATGGTTACACCCTGGGTGACCTGTGGACTCTGCAGACCAAGATTGACACAATTCAGAATCCTGATGTGGTGCAGCACATAGCGGACCTCATGTTCACTGCAGGGTCCTTGAAAATGGTGGATGGGGAATATTCCTTTGATTTGTGTTTTGTGGGTAGGGAGTTTGTTGATGAACTAGTGTATATCATTGAGGATGAACTTGGTGATTTGGGTCTGGTGGAGCAGCCATCCAGTGTGTGATGGGGTTGGTTGCTCATGCAGGGAGAAAAGAAGAAAGGTGCTGTAGATACTTTTTTTTAAAGAAAAAGATGTTTGAAATTCCTGAATTTCCTCATGCAGATACGTTATCTGAGATTGCCCTATTTGGCTATGAACATGTTTTTTGTTACATGACCTCTGGACAGTGTTAACATGATTAGGTGCTGTTTGTGATTGTATTGTTGTAGTCAGTTATGGTTTTTAATGAGTAAGTAGCGGGATAAAAATGGTCATGTTTGAGACGTTGAGTATTGTGCAAAGCTACTCACTGTAATAGAAGATATCTAAAAGAAAGAAAACTCTTTTTACTGCTTTCTTTGTGATTACAGAAATGTGACCTATCGTCAAAGTGTACTTACACAGAAATAAAGGTTTATAACCATTGCTGAATTTTTAAGATTGATCAAGACACGGAACCCTATTAAGTTCATATATCACCCTCCACCACATAATGAATTGCATCACACCAGAGGCCAATTTTTAATTATTAGCACATTATGAATATGCTATTGAAAAAAGTATGAAATGGGAAAACGGTGATTAATGATAGGATAATTCCATGAAAAGTTATAACAAATTGAAATGCTAGACACCAGGAAACGGAAAAATGAGAAATTGACAAAAATTGCATCACAATAGATGGTCAGGATGAGGAGTTGGGTGACTTTAAAGCAAAAGGAAACAAAAGTATGCCTTTAGAAGAAAAGTTATAGTTCTGTAATCAATCAAAATCTCATAATCAACATGATGACCCCCCCCCAAAAAAAAACAACCCCACAACAAATCCAGTATGGCCTCTTGCTGAAAAGTGGGTCAAATGCAAAGCAACTCATTTTGTGGTGAAGGGTCTCATATAATATGTAAACTGTACAGCTATTGATGGGAACCAACCTTCCTTGAGAACTAAAATTTACATGCAGTATGTTTGAAGTTTTTGTTTATACAAAGCTATTTGAATCATTGTCGGGACTGTCATTCTGTCTAATGTACCTTTGGTTAGTATATTAATTAACAATACCAGGATAGTTCAGCATTGAGAACTCATGCTCCTAAAAGCCAAAGTGAGCATGACTGAGCAAAACTGTGTGGTGCCATTCTCCCCCCCCCCCAGTTCACTAAACTGTAGAAGAATACCTGCCCTCGTTTGGGGCATGGAGGATGAGGGAGGGAGGGATAGGAAATGATTACATTCCTCAGAATGGCTGGTCATTAGTAAATAGAAGTTTGAGAGCACTTCAGTTTCTCAAGGAGGCTTTTTTTCTGGTAAGATAGCACTTTGTTGACAAGGGATTATACTAGCATACTAACTTGGAAAAATAGTCCAAAATAGTTGGCAGGAAAACATTCTTTTTCTGGGTCCAAAACAGTTGTTGTCAAAGGGATATAACTAAGAAGTAGAACTGAAACTTGTGAAAGAAAGTAGGTCCAAAACATAGTTGTTGACACAGGGGTATAGCTTAGAAGTAGAACTGAAACTTGTAAAGTAAGTAGGTCCAAAACAGTTGTTGACACAGGGGTATAGCTTAGAAGTAGAACTGAAACTTGTGAAAGAAAGTACATGGTCAAAAGCTAAAACACAACTTGTTTTGCATATTGGGGTACTTCTCTGAGGAAAAATAGAGGGGCATGTTTGTCAAGTGCCCAATCCTCTCTTTCCTCTTTTCTTTGTCTGTGTGTGGATAGAAAACTGTTTTTAAACTGACCCGTTTTCTGAAAATAGTAAGTTCAGCTGTTTCAGAATGAAAGGTATCTTAAAAATCAGTGAGTGAGTAGTTTTGTTAACATTTGTTACGTATTTTCTGTCTTGTCTCTATACATTCCCCAACAAAATAATGAACAAAGGTGGAGCAACTGTAAGCAAGGGTAGAGAAAATGGAAGCAGTAGCTGATGATTGAACTTTGTAGGTTTTTCTGTCTCTAGTCAAACTTGTCAGTGTCAGGGCATATTGTTTTTGACCCCCAAAAATACATGGGTGTATGTGCCAAGAAAACACATGGGGGGGGGCTTGCAAAACTTCGAGGTTATTCAGATTTCTAACACCAGTTAACCAATTTGTCTTGGACCCTATTTAGTTGAGTTAGCTAGAATCAGGTCAACAGTCATTTTATCATTTAAAGTCTTTGGGTTGTGTTTTTTGTAGTGATTTTGTTTTGGGGAGAATTTTCCCTTGAAAATACCACTTATAATCAACAGCAGTATTAACATTGAAAGCATTCTTTCCCCCGCCCAAACTACAACTCGTCCCTCTGACTTTTATGTGAAATACTTAATTGAAACCCAAGAGAGGCCTCTAGCCATTATGTGAATTTGCATTTTGTTTTCTCTGCAGTGTTGACCTAACCATATCAATGAACCCCTTCATGGCAAAAGAATGCTGTCATTCTGCTATTCTCCTGCCGCTAACAGTAACACCCCTCATAGGGGACCTGAAATGAAGACTAGTGCTGAGTACCAATCAAAATGCTTAAGTGTGTGGGAAAAGACTAGACAACACACTCTTGTTCAGATGTTGTTTGCTCTGTGTGTGTGTGGTTTGTGGGTCCTCCTACTTGCTGCTAATGGTAAAGACTCTATGATGGAGTAGAGAACGGGTAACAGTGACCATGAGAGAGCTGGGAAATGGCTAGCTTCTTGATACCAAGAGTGTGTGGGTGGGTGTCATCCTGTCTTTATTTTGTTCTTCATGATGATTTTTTTCCTTCTTTGGTTGTGTCAGTGTTGTTTTGAGTTGGTTAGTGCTGGTTGTTGGGTGGTTTTTTTGGTAGGGGGGGGGGGGATGTTGCTTAAGTTTTTTTCTTACTTTGTTGTGGCATTTGTTTGGTTGTTTGTTGTTGTGGGTTTTTTTTGGTGGGGGGGGGGGGGTTAGTTTTTTTTACTTGTGTGGATATTTTTGTTTTGTTCTGTTGTCTTCGTTTTAGGGGAAGGAGTGTTGATGATATTGGTGTGGATGGGTTGGGGTTTTTATGTTGGGTTGTGTTTTTTGTTGTTGTCGATTTTATTTTGGTGTTTGAAATGGGAGAGGGAGTGGAAGTAAAACCATGAATGGTTGGAAAGAGGTTTATTGGCTCAAGGGTATGTATAAAAAGATTTCTGTAATACCTTCTGTGATCTCCGTACCAGTACACCTGTACTGTAGTGTTCAAGGAACAGTGGACTTTCTCACTTATAATGTGAGCGTGTTGTGAGTGAGTCAGTTACAGATGTTCGTAGTAAATGCAGGAATTTTCTCTGTGTGTGTGTGTGTGCATGTGTGTGAGAGAGAGAGACACACAAAAAGGGAATAAAAATTAAACTGTAATTTTCTTCGTCTTTCAAATGCCTAAGATGTCACAGGCATTGATTGATCCCTGCAAAGCATTGTTTCTTTTTTTAATTCAGAAATCGGTTTTCTTTAAAATGCTGTATTACTTTAAAGCCTATTCACTGAATGAAATGTTTGTATACATATATATGCATGTAACTGAGTATTATTTTTTACCCTATCCATATAACAACATCTCATCTCAAAGTATGTTGTTCATTATTATTTAGTCATGGCTTATTTGTTTCATTTTAGCTCTGTTCAGTCTGAATGTATTGTGATTTCTAAAGTTTGAATTTTTAACAAGTTTACTTTTGCATCTTGTCATTTTTCCAGACTTTTATTCTTTCTAGTTAATATTTGTTCTTCAATAAAGTCTGAACCACCGAAATCTGAAAATCACAGGGTTGTTTTTTTTCTTGTTCTTCTTTTTGTTTTCAAATGGAGTCAGTTCTGCTGTGAGAAGAGAAAATAAGTTTGATAACTTTGATATGCTACCATTTGTTATTTCCCCCCCCCCCCCCCCCCCCCCTTAATTATTTGTGTGTGTGAATGCTGTGATTTATGTTTGTATCAATTCAAGTTTTCTTTTTGCCTTCCTGGCGGGGGGGGGAGTAGATATTTGTTCAAACAGTTCAAAATGTTTTGAAACAGAATATTTCAAAACCAGCAGGGCATTTACATTTAGTGTCCACTACACGTTTATTGTTATTGGAGGTGGGGGGGCTTTTTGGGGGGAGGTGTTTTTACTTTTTCAAGTTCCCAGGTGTGTTGTCAGCAGGAATGCTGTTTAACTCTGGAGCTCAACTTGTCATTTTTACTGAGATCTTTTTCATTGGGACAATTGAGCCCCAAAGCCTATGTTTAGTATGTCTGTGAGTAGAGGGAGATACATCTGCACTCAAACATGCTTCATATGTGACATCAGTAACAGCTGCTGAGAATCTATTAAAGTATTTATGTATCACCTTGTTTAGCTGTTTTCAAAAGCCGATAAAAAATAACAGCTACATCAACATGGAAGGACAAACCAGTGTAGTTATTTCATTTCATTTCATTTATACCACTTTAGTCACGAGATTTCTCTGCGTGAAATTTGGGCTGCTCTCCCCAGGGAGAGCGCGTCGCCACAAGAGCAGCGCCACCTTTTTTTTTCCCCTTTTTTTTGTCTGCAACTATTTGTTTCCCTATCAGAGTGGCTTTTTTCTAAGAATTTTTCCAGGGACAACTCTCTTGCTGCTGTGGGTTCTTCGACTCTGTTTATCGTCTGATCCGAAAGACTAGCTCTCAGACCACCACTCATGGTCTAATGGATGGGGGAAATGTTCAGGCCCAAACGGTTATATGCTGCTTTGACCATTTTTTGCAAAACTGCTAAAAGTAGCACACACAAGTGAAAGTTCATACTGCTAAAATAGAGAATCCTTAACAAGGAGTTTATACCATAAACAATGACAGAAATTGAAGTGTATCTGTCTTTGCTATCCTATTTCCAAAAACTTACTTGAAGAATGCCATTTGTGTGCATTATTCCAACTGCACAACATGGCAAACTATGAAGTTTTTGTCTGTATACTCTCGTATTTCTGATTTAAGAGAAGAGAGATTAATTTGTGGTTTTGAAAGCACTGAAGGATATTGTTTTGCTCAGGTGAAATTTTTTTTTTATCTGATATTTTGTTTATCTACTTGAGACAGTTGAATTGATTCTCCTTGGGGGAGGGGGTGTTTCTGCTTCAGTGCTTTGTAATTCATTTTAAAAGAACATAGAAATTGGTAAGACACATTATCATGTGTGTGTGTGGATTCAAAGGGATACAACCTGTGGGGAAAAAAATAGTTTCCCTTACAGTGCCATGCCAAAACACCAAAACAAAAACAACAAACCCCCACCAGCAAAGTGACTTCGCAGCAATGCAGAATCCTTAGGGTTGGTGGCCTTATAGCAGCTTAACATCAGTACAGTACACACTCTACATTTCTGGCTCTGACAGCACAGTACAGTATAACGTGTACCCAGTCTTGATATGGCTAGGGGGGGGGGGGGGGGGGGATTGAAAGCCACCACATATAGCCTATATATCACAAATGAAGAGGCTGCAGGCAAGTGTTGGCACACTGACCGATACTTTGAAGAAAAGTGGTATGCAAAAAGTGAGGGTGGTGGCTTGGTTTATGGTGAACATGGGCCCTTTTATTGTATGTCAGTAAACCTGTACAATGTCTATCGGCTTGATGGGGCTTTTTTAATAGGAAAAAGTTGTGTTGTTTGGGCATGTTGTGTTCTCTTGAAATATGAAGACATATCAGTTAGTTGCTCTGCATATAAACAGTATTACCAAAGAATGTCTTTTTGCTTCCTCTTGAAGTCCACTGTTTCAGCCAGAAAAGAAAAATGACTATCAGTTGCTAACAATCTTCCATAATTATCTGATTGGTTTCTGCAATCTATCAGATTATTTTCTTGTTTGTTTAAAGGGGGTCTGTGGTTCAGGCTTCCTTTTAAAGAAATCATGCCATTTCTTTTTGTGTATGTGTTCTCATTACTTTTGTGCATGTGTGTGTGTGCTGAATAAAGTCTGAAAATTGTGTTTTGCATTATAATACTGTGCTGGTGTTTTGTAGCCTTTCATATAATAGTGCATTATATTGACTTATCATTCAGAAATATAGCAGGAAAAGTTATTCAGTTTTTTTCTTTGCACTTTTTTCCATTACAGTTAGTAACATATTTGGAAATACAGTAGAAATTATTTGTTCCCAAGGGGGAAAAAATAATTATTTTCACTTTTTATTTTCATGCAGAAAGACGTGAAAGTCTCTAAAATATATTATTTGCCTACACAGACATTAAAACATATACAGAGACTTAAAAGCAAAAGGGAATGAGTTCTCTCTGTGTTTTTGTAGTTTTGTTTGAGGGAATTGAAGGCGGAGAGAGTACTTTTTCTGTCAAGTTTCATGGTCACCTCTCTTATTTTTCCTCTCATTAAGTGGTTTGATTACAAAGATGGGGGTGGGGGGATTTGCACTGGGGAGAAGAGATTAAGAATACTCTTAAAAAGGGCATTTTTTTATGTGTAGAAAGATTTTCTCACCTGCTGACAAAACATCGATTGCTTTTTTAGTTGTGACAAATGGCTGGTACACACAGGGTTTACAAGTGTTCCTTTTTCCGTTTGTTTTTCAGCTAAGATGCAGGCATTTCTGTTCAGGATTATGATTGAAAAGGTCTAATTTAAATTTGAGGGGGCCTTTTCTTTTGTATTGTTGTCTGATTTTTTTTTTTAATTTTAAGATCAACAATCTGGTTTTTGTGCCAGGATTATGTCTGTAGGGAATATTTTTTTCAAATATTTTTTTTAAGGTTTTGTTTCAAGATTGTTAGTTGATAGTTTTGCTCTTGCATAACCAAGATGTCTGTCAAATGTTAATGCCTGTTATCATTGTCATTCAAGGCTAAACCTCAGAATTGATTGTGCAAGTGATCTTAACAAGGAAGATTTTGGTGGTTGTTAAAGAGCATGTTACTGTTTGTATTACTGAATGTGAAGTGCCCATTCTTCATTCTACCTACTAGTCAATTATTCCAACTATGTTCTGGTTGATTGTTTGCATTATGTGGAAATACATGTGACACTTCAGCATTCCTTGCAGAAAAATGTAACCATGTACGAGTAAATGACTGGCCATTTAGACAAAAAATGTGATTTTTGTCATCTGTGGTGCAAGTAAGACAAGAGAATCATGACAGAGAATCATGTGCTGTGTGTGACTGAAGGAAGGTGCTTGAACTATATGCAAAGGATCTGTTATAGAGATTCAAATGAGAACTCATTATTTAGTTGTTGTTTTTTTAATTAAAGGAGGGGTGGTTAAGAAAATGAACATCTTGCATTTAAGAAAACCATTTTTGTTCTCTAAGCTCTTTGTTTGGGGGGAGGGGTGTCATGTTTTTTCCCTTTGAATGTGTTGAATACCAACAAAGAGGTGAGAACAGTAACAGGAAAAGGATGTTTCCTGATGCTGCAATATGTGTGAATATGAAACTCTGACCTTCAGTCTTGGTAGCTGAACTCTTAAATTTTTTTTCATTCTGGTAGAAGATTTTGTAATAAGCATCAGAAACATGTTTTCCCAGCTGCAAAGATGGATTGTATGGTAAAAGATGCTTCTTTGGTCTAGTACTTATTGATACCAGTAAGATTGTAACAGGGGTAAAACTGTATAAGCAGTCAGATAACAGACAGAATGGACATCCAACTACCATACGAGTGCACCCAAGCAGCCATAAAGAAGCACAATTCAGATGCTGGACTCCCTGCAAAAAAAACCAAAAAAAAACCCTGTGGCATCTAAAGCAGCAACTCCAAGAACGGTGCACAAAACTTATTGCACACTCCCAGATGGGTACTTTGCTGTGGAGGTGCACCTATACAACTTTAGGACATGAAATTCTCCCAGAAAAATGCTGGATGAAGATTAGGGATAGATAAGATAATACTAAGATTTCATTTCAACCATGAATACTGAGGGTGAGAGTTTCCTATTCAGTGAGGACACTTTGTTTTTTTTCAAAAGGAGATAATCATTTATTTCAACAGATTTTGTTTTTTATGTTTTTGTCATGTAATAGTTATTCCTTGTCCTGATGCCAGGGGCACTCAAGAAGAAAAAAAGTTCTGTGCCATTGCATTTCTGTAAAACAAAAGCAGAGCAGCAGTTTTGTTTAAAAAAATAAAACAAAAATGAATTATCAGATCTAGTGATTCTGAAGTGAGTGTGCATGCGTGCATGTGAGAGAGCTCTGTTAAAATGGCCTTTCCCATATGACAAAAGGATAGATCTACTGCAAACTGGACTGTTCAGAGAAAAAAGGATGGAACTGGCATCACTTTCAAAGTGCTGATTTTCACTACTTCCCATGGTTCAATCACTCAGTGATTACAGGCAGTTCTGCATTTTCATAATCAAGTGTCTACAAAACAATTCTGATTGATTTGTAAAGCTAAAACGAGGATTTCTAAGTAGCAATTCTAAGTAGCAGGGCTGTTCAGATTCCAGGACTTTCAAGATATGTATGAACCCTCTGATACCCAGACCCTACGTCAAAAGTGTCACAGATACCAGAATGGTAAGTCATTGCCTCTGCCAATTGGTACCAGAAAAAATACTATGGCAGCAGTGAAATGGGAAAAAAGATTCAAGCACTTGCCAGCGATCCTGATCACCTGAATAATTATCTTGGTTTTGCTTTGCTGTCTGCATATTCTTTTATTGTATAGTGTCATTCAGGAAAAATTCTCCGACCACACTTCAATAGCAAACAAAAACCAAACAGAACTCGCCCCCCTCCTTCCCATTTGAAAAAAACAAAAACAAGAAAAAAGAAAGCAACGCATTCTTAGGCTCTGCATGCTGCATACTGTGCCTCAAGTTATCACCTCATCTTTGCCTGGGCTTTATCACAGTTCTTGATTAAACCATTGACGCTGGGGGCAACAGCAAAGTGAGAGGCTGTATGACCAGTGGCTTTCCCACTCATGGAATTCCACTTTACAGCTTAGTCTTTAGTGATCGACTATGACTCTCTGATAAGAAGGCTTGACTTGCACAGTCCTTATGTGCTGCAGCCCTGGGGGCTGGTTGGCCTTTGGAGAACATCTCCAACATTGACTGTCCTTGTGCCCACTTGGCCCAGAGAGTGGGGATGTACTGTGGGCAAGGCATCTCCAATATATAATCAAATTTCTGCCCAGTTTCCAAAACAGCAGCTGCCTCCTCTGCTGTTTTGGAGGTCACCGTTGGACACGACGGATTAACATACACAAAATACAATACAATGAACAAGGTGCATGCAAATCATCACTCAAGAGTTAATGGAGCAGACAGAGCAGGAAAACAAATCTGGCTCCTTGCCAAAATTGATAATTTTCTGGTCTCTAGTTTTTGCCAACATGGCACACATTGGTTCAGTGATCAGCTCATTAAAAACTGGAAATTTTATCATGCCCATATAACCTTCCAAAAAGAACTAGCATCACCATCCTCTGCATTTTGTTCCACTGGAAACATGCAGTTTTGCACTCACACATATGCATACAGACACACAAACAGATATGGACAAAATACTTGCAAGCACATGCACACAATCATGCATTTGAATAAATTTGCATGCTCATATAAGTGGAAGCAGACCCACATGCATGAACTCACATCTTGGCCAGCACTGGTGAAGCAGGTGCTGCTAAGACAATTTCCCCTACATTTTTTTTCCTCACTATTTTATCTCCCTTACTTCCCCTATCCTCCATTAGCTGCTGCACACAGGAAATTCTCTGCCCTTGGGGATTCCTCCTAGACTGACCCTTTTCACCATTTGAGGAAATGGGGCACTGCACTGAATTTAGTCTTGTGGGCAAATTGAACCTGGTGAAGCCCATTCCTCTCCAGACAGCAGGGTGCATGCTGGGTATGTCAGTGTCACCCATCCCATCAGGCATTAATGACCTACACTTCTCTGAAAGGTGGATAGGGATTTCCCATGAGTACAAGATGTTTTGCAAGCAGCTGCATGCAGGACCTTAGTCTACAGTCTTAACAAAAGAGATTCTGGGGATGCAGTCAAAACCAATGTTTACGCCAGGAAGAGAATCCCCTCAAAGGAACATCTCAGCCGAAACTTGAACCTACATCCCCAGTTCCTGTCAAACCACAAATTTGACGCTTTAACCACAAGGCTATCCCGCCTCCTATAAAAGAACAAAGAAGAAGCCAGGATTCAAGCCCTTGACCTCAGGATTTTGCATGCCTCAAGGCCAAGTTATCTTTTCAATCAGATGTCTTAACCATGGTATAGAGACAACCTCGAAAACCTGAAATGGGAAAAAAAAACAAGTAGAAAAAGAAAGATGACACCCTCAAACACCTGAGAAGGTGACACCCTTTAACACCTGGAACGGAACAGAACAAGTGGAAAAAGAAAGGCAACGGAAACCACAACCAATGGTCATTCCAGGGCACTTACTGAAGGTCAGGCCAAAATCGTTTTATAACAGCTCCACATAGAGCCAGAGTATTGTGGGAAGGGCATTGTAGACAGCTGAGCTGTTGACAACATAAGATGAAATAGTATGGTCAAAGCCAAGTACATACATCAACCCTGCCTGAAGTGTCCCCATGAACAACAAAATAGTTAAAATAATTCAATACCTGCTATCACCTCCACCCTAACCTTCTTTAAAAAGAAAAAAAAATGTTACTGTGCATAAATTCTGATCCTAAGTTCAGACAATTCTCTCCCTAACTTTCCATGATGTAGTCTTTGTACATGTCAGCAAATGTACCATTCTATATTCCAGCCAGACTGCGTCGAAATTGAATGACAACACATTTAACCATTTTTCAACAAAAATGAACACCATACCTTTGTGACTGTGGCTACTGATTAGTATAGACAGAGTGCAGTTAAACTTGAGACAGAACCCAGCTAGTCAGGTGGAACATTGCTGTCTCAAAAGTGCACAGCATGCAGAGTCAAAACCCATGGTCTTGGCTGTCTTCAACAATGCTGGGGTCAAAGAAGTTATTTTTAAGCTGAGAGAGTAAACCCCATCATTATGCGTATGACACTTTTTGTTCTTTTTTTTAAAATTCAAATAAATTAAAATTATTCAGATAAATTAAAATTCCTGATCCAATCTTTCTTTTAACAGAATCATTGTTATAATAAATAATCCTAACATTCCTGATCAGGGAATAATTTTTGTGTGTTATTTTTGCATTCTTCTGCTACAGCTCCCAGGTTCACCAATGGTGAGAAGTTGCTCACATGACCTTTCCACCATTCAGGTAGCCACAGTCCAACTCCAGAGATAACGTCTAAACACCAAGTCAACGTATATGACTTTTTAAAATTTTCTCATCTGTGCCTATTACACATAATAATCACAGTTCTTGATTTAAACCATTGACGCTGGGGGCAACAGCAAAGTGAGAGGCTGTATGACCAGTGGCTTTCCCACTCATGGAATTCCACTTTACAGCTTAGTCTTTAGTGATCGACTATGACTCTCTGACCAGGAGGCTTGACTTGCACAGTCCTTATGTGCTGCAGCCCTGGGGGCTAGTTGGCCTTTGGAGAACATCTCCAATGCTGACAGTCCTTATGCCCACTTGGCCAAGAGAGTGGGGATGTACTGTGGGCAAGGCATCTCCACTATAATCAAATTTCTGCCCAGTTTCCGAAACAGCAGCTGCCTCCTCTGCTGTTTTGGAGGTCATCGCCGAAAACGACAGACTAACATATACATACACATAATGGCTTACTCTTCTGAAAGGTGAAATGGGTTTTGATGTCTGTGCAAGCTTTCTGCATGTGTTGGAACATGGGACCTTGATTTATAGTGTCATCCAAAGGACTTTTGCAGGCAGTAAAGTAGGTACTGATGTTAGTTCCAGAGGGAAAATCTCCTTGAACATGTGTCTCAGAGATGGCTTGAACCTGTGATCACGAGCTCAATGCTCTAACCACTACGATATCCTGCCCTGCCCCCAATCAGGGAATTAGAAATCAGACAGAATTAATACACAACTTCAACTTGGAATACATAAAACACTGCAATAAAGTCTGCCATCATTCTTAATTTCTCACACTCATGGAAAAAAAGCCATACAAAAGATTATATTATTCATATATTTGATGTCAATCTTTCAGGTAATCAAACACACCAATAGCAGTATATCAGTCATTCTTCACACTGCTCAGAAGCATTCTCACAAAACACACACACAAAAGAGAACAGTAAACATAAACTCTGAAACATATCAACAGTCACACTTCATATATTGTAAACAGTCAAATTCAAACTCCACAGGACAATTAATCATATAACATTCATTTCATCTATATTACACCTAATATCACAACATTCACTACTGAGGTATATACACCTCACAGTCACCTAAAAATTTATTCATACAAAAAAATACCCCCCAAAAATAGCAATGCTCTGATTTGTTTAGGGGACTTTAAAAAAAGAAAAGAAGCTTTTTTACACAAAACTGGGAAGATTTAAATCTATGACTTTAAATCTTTACTGTGGGGAGGAACACACACTATGTAAATGACTCTTTTGTTGCAAAGCATACAATTTTTTTTTTCTTCTCTTTTTTCATTTTTGGGTTGTTGTTTTTTACTAGAAATACAACAGAGCAGCTGTTTTCATCCGACTTGCATGAACATGATTATGAAGACTTGTTACCATTAGAATCACACTGCCATCCAGGCCTCAGGGTAGGGCAGGGCAGACCTCATGCAGGACCCCCTCTCTGAAACACACACACAATCACATGTTCACAAAAACAACTCTTTCTAATTATCATCATTTTTTATACCATGTGTTTTTAAATCCTCACAATATTTCTTCTCCTGAAAAGCTGTTTCTAGTTCTGCTTCTGATAGGGCTGGAACTTTGAGCTAATCTTTGATGTCTTCTAATTATCCTCTCAATATGTATAATGCAACACACACACAATGTCGTGTTAGCAACAACTTCCCTCAGAAAAACAGAGTTAATAAATGATTTTTCCTCCTGAAGTGTTAACCGATTCAAATTGATTGATCAAGTTCGTGTTTATGTGGATGCGGCTGAAAAAAACCTGGTGGGGAGGGGGGGGGGGGGGAGCTGCAAATATATTTATGCAGAAATAAGGGTAAACTGTACTCTAGGCAAGTCTGCATATATGATGAACTTATGGAAAATTAGATTTAGAAAAGCTTCACATAGGGCATATTTTGTTGAAATAAATGGAAATTTACATAGGCAGACATATATAACTAGTTTATAGTAGCTCTTAGCCCACTTCATTCACACAACTGGGAAAAAGCTATAAAAAATAAAATAAAATAAAATAAAATAAACCCTAAACTAAAGGGAACCAAACAGCATGCACTGCATATCACACGTACATCAATAAACTCCATTTCTTCAAGGTCAATCAATTTGCGCTGATATTTCTTTGGGAGGTTAATATCATCGATGCCAGAACCTCGTGGTGTTGACCCTATAGGCTTGCTGCTTGAGGCACTGGCGGCAGCAGCACTGGCCCCAGCATTCGATGCTTGGCTGATGGAGTTCATCGCAGCAGAGGAGTCTCCTAGCTTGAATTCTGCTGCTGTAAGACACAAATCTAGATTTATACTCAGGAATTCACATGGTCACACACACACACACAGAGTCAAACTCATGGTTTCATTTCCACAATGGTACCGCAATACAATGCAAGACATTCCATTCACGCTGCACTGAAGTCTGCCAAAACAAACTAAGATGTATGACTATGCATGCCTCTTGGGTGCACCTTGTTTCTATACTCTAACTAAAACCTATAGGAATTACAGGATTTTTCATAAGCATACTACAATTTCTACTGTAAGCTTGTAGACATGAGGGAGAGTAAGGCACAAGGTCAGCACCTCGGCTGACCAAGAAGAATGGAGAAAAAAACATCCCCACCTTTAATCCTCATAGTGTCAGTGAGATTCGAACCCACAACCTAACATTTCAAAATCATCAAAGATTATGAGGCCATTGCCCTTTTTTAGATTTAGTGTGCTTCATGTTTCTAGTGTGTTTACTTTTTATTTTGTAGCTGTTCTCCTTGTTGCCCCTTAATATTTTGTTCATGTTTCTTGCTGATTTACCTGGTCCCCGGACAGGAAACTTGATCAGTGGAATGTGAGGCCGCACAGTCTGTAACAACAGAACAATCACATTCACAATATGCAAAAATTCAAAGTACTGTTTTCAGATGAAAACTACCATATGAAAAAGCATGTGATCAGATTCGTAATCAAACTACTGTATTCAAACTAAAACTATTATGTGACAAAATATGTGAACACATTCATAAAAGAACAAAAACATGATTTCTTGTTTTCTCTTCTATTATTTTCCTCACATCATCATGAGTATAGTCCATCTTAAGATGAATTTCATTTGACAGCATCATTTATTCCCGAATCTGGCACAACGTGGTTGGTTTCAGACTCATTTGTTTGAACTTGAAAGGATTGAATTAAATCTATCCTGGTTTTCCTGTCTGAAATTTTACCATCAGAACAAACATATAATTCTTGCCACTGTCTCCACTGTAGATTTATTACTTATTAATGTCAACCTTTCTTGCAATTTCAGTAACCCGGGCATACTTGAAAGGAAATAATTCCATGCATGCAAGTTTTGTGTTTTGTAAGCGGTTGTCATTGAAATTATTTTACCTACATTTTGACCTATCAAGGCCTAACAGATAAGTCATCTTTAACACACATACACATGTACACACACACATCTTTTAACAGATTGAGATACCACACACACAGTCACACACACCTGGGATTCAAAGCAAAATGAAACATACCCAAGATACTGGTAATTTCGTATGCCCTGTGTGTGTGTGTGTGTTTGTGTGTGTGTGTGTGTGTGTGTGTGTGTGTGTGTGTGTGTGCGTGTGTGTGTGTGCGTGCGTGCGTGCGTGCTTGCATTCGAGTGTGTGTGCAAAATATGTGCTTGCAAGTGTTTGTAATGGGGTAAAGAGAGCAGGTAAGAGATGAGAATGGAACGATGTCAAGTCTCTTCTCCACAGCAATGTCAGCACCGAAACTCAAAGTCAAAGCTAGTACAGTAGTAGCGAAAGTGAAACAGAAAACTTCCAAGCAGACATAAACCCAATTGTGCTATATTAAACAATGTCCACACAATCAGGGGAAATTTGAAACACATTCCACTCTAAGCACTTCAGTCGAAATATATACACAAGTACTTCATTGTCATTCACTTGGATGACCAAAATAAACTGCACAAACTATGAAGCATGGTGAAGTTGAACCAACAACCTTCAATGTTCTGACCGCAGCCGCCATGTTGTCGGTTGGAAGGCCATACGTACAGGGACATAACGCTGCTTGTCTGCCATTTTAGTTACGAAGAATTCTCTCCCCTGCTCTACAAAACAATCATAATCTATGATACACTTGATCTGCGCTCAAAGAGGTTTTTTTTATATTATCATTATTTTGTACCACTTTATGTCACAGCAGATTTCTCTGCGTGAAATTCGGGCTGCTCTCCCCGGGAAGAGCGCGTTGCCACAAGAGCAGCGCCACCTTTTTTCCCCCCTGTCTGCAACTGTATTTGTTTCCCTATCAGAGTGGCTTTTTCCTACAGAATTTTGCCAGGGACAACTCTCTTGTTGCCGTGGGTTCTTTTACGTGCGCTATATAATCATGTGTAACACATGGGACCTCGGTTTATCGTCTCATCCGAAAGACTATCACCCAGACCACCACTCCTAATCAAATGAATGGGGGGGAGTTTCGGGCCCAAACGAGGTTCGAACCACTGCACACTTACGACCCGGACTTTTCGCTTTCTAGGCGCGGTACCACTAGACCACCGATCAGAGATAGTGATATGATGTGCAAAAAAGGGTCAAAAACTGTCGAGACTTCGCATGTCTACACTCTGTATAAACATGAAATACCCTGTAAACAGCAGGCCTATTAATTTTAGACAACCCACCACCCTGTTACAGCCTCTCAAGTTTAAAACTCAGAACCAGTAATTATAAACTGTCAAAAGAGATAGGAAGACACTTAAATTTACCCGATGACTCTGTACTCTGTATGATACGAATCGTTTAGGTGAAGAATATTGCTTTGTTATGGAATACTCAGCACTGCAGAAGTCGTCTAACCGATATCTGCCCAGATTTTACACAAATCATCAATCTTTAAAAATTAAAAAATTAAAATAAAAAAAAGCATCACTGATGAAAACTGGTAACAGAAAAACGTTACTGAGTTTTGCAAAATTCATAAAACAAGGACTATAAACGTTTTCCTAGACCCGTTTTTCATATAATTTATATTGTTTGTGTGTGTGTGTGTGTGTGTGTGTGTGTGTGTGTGTGTGTGTGTGTGTGTGTGTGTGTGTGTGTGTGTCTATATCCTTTCTATTCTACACAGTTACTGGTTCCCTCCCCACCCCCTCATTTTTCTAATCATAAGTTGTCTCTATCAATTAACAACTGGAGTTTTATTTCTCACCCCGGAAGTCTGACCTGGAGAGAGAGAGGGGGGGGGGGGAGAAAGAGAGAGAGAGAGAGAGAGAGAGAGATCTGCATATGATTATATTGTGTTTCTCATAATCATAAAGAAATACCCTTTCATGCACACACTGTTGTACCTCTCCATCACCACACCCTACAGAACCTTCCGCCACATACACATTGCACATAGTAAGCATAAAAAGGTAAAGGTGTCCCCGTAACCTATAAGGTCGTAGGGGAGCGAGGTGTCAGAGACCTCACTTCTCTAGGGGCCAGCATATTGAGGACGGCGCCCATCTCTCCTTCGCTGCTTTAGCCTACCTTCCCTGACCCTCAAGAGGCAGGTATCCATTTACAGCTGGGTGAACTGGGAGATTGTACTGAAGCCAAAGCGCGAAAACGGCCACCCATCCAACTGGTAACCACGCTCGATGCTGCTTAACCTTGGCTGGGGGAAGCGAGCTCTCCGACCACTGAGCTATCCTGACTCTTAAGCGTAAACTAAATGTTGGAAAGACTTTAAAACTGAACAGACGACGATGTAAACTAACAGATCAAAATATTTCTCCACGTGCAGCAGATCTACGCATACCCACTAGTGTAATCTCCCCCCCGCCCTCTCTCTGTTTTCCTTTCCCAATATCACAGTAGGTAAAAAGAAAGACCTTACCACGAGATTAATGGGGAAAACAAAAGTAGCTGGCTTTTTTTTAAAACAAAGTATTTACAACAGCAGCTATGTTGGTAATAGCGCTTTCAGCTACAGTTTATCGCACTTTCTGCTTGACTGTGATTGTTTTTCAGGTTTCACTTTAATAATGAGACGTTTGGTTGCCGGTGTAGGCCTAGTTCAGCCGCGCAGTTTTCGTTCTTAATTCTTTCTTCTTTTTCTTCATTGGCAGCGACACTTCCTTCCTCTCCCCTCCATTTTAAGTCTTTTTTTTAAAGCAAAAAAAAAAAAAGCCGTTTTACATGGTTTGGGAACTTTGAACAAATAAGAAAGGGAGGAGGCAGGAGGGGGGTAATCTTTAGCCACATTTTAGAATCGAAAATCAAGTGCTCGAATGACAAAATTTATTGTCCAAATTCCAAATTCGTGCCAGGAAAGGGGATAGAGATTGAATGTTGTTGCTGCTGCTGTAATACACACACTGCATGTCTCTATTTTGGATTAAAATATTTGTTTTCACCGATACAGTCAACATCGGAAGAAAAAGAACAAAAAAGAAAAGCAAACCAGAACTAGTCCACGTCAATGTTTGTTACGTGACGTCGAGCATTTACCACGTGACAGGTCTGACTAATGTTGTCATCAGAGGGGACTGGCCAGTCTTACTGACCGGACGCGGGGTCGGTCACCTCTGCCCTGTGTCAATAAATACCCCCGGAAAAAGACCCAGCAGTCACCAGTTATATAGAGAGTCATATGCTGTCTCAACAATGTCTTTACGCTCTGTCTACCCAGCCCCTCTGTTTTCAGTCATGCAGCTTTTGTGAACTTGACCTCTCTCTCTCTCTCTCTCTCTCTCTCTCAACCGATTTTGCTTCCATGAGGGGAACAAAGATGCTTTAATACTTACTGTTGTACGTTTTATCTGCAGTAGGTGAGGATTTTGGTGTGTGTAGGATTACTGTTTGAGGTTTTTGTTTTTGCTTGCGTTCGTGTGCGTGCACGCACGCGTATATTAACTGTTTGCATGTGTGGGCATCATATCTGTGACTCTTGTGGACTTGTCAGTGGAGACTGGGTGAGGTGTAGTTGACTGCACAGAGCGGTGAAGCGGCATGTAGACTGACTATAATATATAAAATATATATAATATATATATATATTATATATATATATATATATATTAATTATATATATATATATATTAAATTTGAATATATATGTTTATAGTGTATAGTATGTATGTGACTGCGCGGAATGTACTTAGGTTTGCTAAGAATAAGATGTCTGAGCCTCTTAAAGGAGTGGTTCTGTGCGTGTGTGTGGGGAGAGAAGAGAGAGAGAGAGAGAGAGAGAGAGAGAGAGAGAGTGTGGGGTGATGTGGGTGAGTGTTGTGTGTGTGTTGTGGGTTGTGTGTGTGTGTGTGTGTGTGTGTGTGTGTGTGTAGTGTGTGTGTGTGTGTGTGAGAGAGAGAGAGAGAGAGAGAGAGAGAGAGAGAGAGAGAGAGAGAGAGAGAGAGAGAGAGAGTGTGTGTGTGTGTGTGTGTGTGTACGCACGTACGCACTTTTGCACTCAAGCACACAAAATACCGACAGGTACAGAGACGTGCATGTATTGATGTGTTCAT
>CM054153.1:6543474-6545974 GCA_028751875.1 Rapana venosa | reverse complement strand
GTCATGTGTGTGGTGTGTGTGTGTGTCTGTGTGTGTGTCTGGTTGGTGTGTGGTCTGTGTGTGAGTGATGTGTGTGTGTCTGTGTGTGTGAGTGTGTGTCTGTGTGTGTGAGTGTGTGGTGTTGTCTGTGTGAGTGTGTTTCTGAGTGTGTGTTGGGTGTGTGTGTGTGTGTCGCTCCCCCCCCCCCTCCCCCAATTCATCTCTCCTCCCTGCCTCTTCTCCCCCACCTCTCTCCCTGTCAGGAAAACAGCCTTCATCCTAAATGACTAGATTCTAACAATAAACGTGATTGACATTCGCATGCCACAGTTGACATCCGGAGATTTTCTCTGCAAGCACGCACGCACCGCAGGCGCGCACGCACACAGACACAAACACACATTCACACACAAACACACACAGGCGCACCTGAGAGGGGGTACACACACACGCGCGCGCGCGCACACACACACACATACACAAACCAAGCGGGAAGAGGACTTTAGACCGAAATCTGTTGCCAACATGATTACCAAGGTCTGTAACCCATTCAGTAATGGCCTTTCCGACAATAAAAGTGCTTCACCATACATAACTTTTAACATGAGACAGCCCCCCCCCCCCCCCCCCCCCCCCCCCTCTCTCATCTCTCTCTCTCTTCTCCCTCCCTCCTGTGCTTGTTACTTTTAAGGTCTGTCCGCTCAATGTTGCTCATTTTCTGCACAGGTTTCATGCTATGTATTTATGTGTTTTTCCTAACCCATCAAACACTGACACGAATTACAAGATCTTTAACACGCCTGCTCTTCCACAAGGCGGAACGGGTATAACGTGCGTACGAGATGTTCTGCTTCTTTTCGCACATTGTAGTCTCATCTGAAGGATTTTCCATGGAGTAGTGTCGGTATTGATCTTAACCCCAAAAGAAAAGTTCCCTGGAATGGGTGTAAGTGCACGAGTTCTGAGGGAATGTTGTAAGTTCCTGCTGCCTTACCCCTTCCGAGTCTGTGGAAGATTCAGTTACAGCTGCCTTGGTCTCCTCTGAGAATGAAAAAAAATTGTAATTTAAAGAGCCTTCAATGCTACACTCTGGTGCTGCCGAATCTGAACCTAGAACTTTTGGTATGCCTATCAATCCCACCAGCACTCATGGCTTGTGACATCCCTGAAATAGACACAGGATACTATTCTGAGAAGCTGTTGTTGCGAGCGGCTGTCCGGCTGCCGTCTATGCCTGTTACACCAAGTCCACCGACAGACGTTATCAGTACCTTTCAAAAAGTAGTAATCATTTCTTTCTTCCTCGGTGTTATCAGTACTTTGGGGGGGGGGGGGGGGGGGATACAGTCAGCTGTGGGCCTCTGTAGTTGGCTTAGTTGGTAGAAAACTGAAGCAAAACGGTTGTGAAACAAAAACTGAACAGACGATCTCTCATGGAGGTGATTCTGTTCAGGCAAAGGCCATTGTCACAACAATTAACAAAAACAACAACAGCAACAATAACAACAAAAGAGAGAAAGAAAGAAAATCGTTGCAAAATCAAAACTAAGCAGACCATCTCTCAACACGTGTGTGTGTGTGTGTGTGTGTGTGTGTGTGTGTGTGTGTGTGTGTACGTGCGTGCGTGCGTGTGCGTGTGTGTGTGTTTTGAGATTAAGACTATTTCCCTGCCCATGATACCGAGTTTGTTCAAATTCAGATTGATGATAGTGACACCACCTCCACAAAGCCATTACCGGCCGTGAAATGGCGGGTAGATTCGGACATATCCACAAAAAGCAGATTCTCAGTTATATAATAACTTGCTCTGCTATTTCTGTGGCCTGGCCAGGCCAGTGGGTGGCAGAGTAGGAGTGGATTAGTTGGTAAAGATCAACAAAACGCAATCAGCAAAAACTATTGCTGAACTCGCAAGAGGCTTTTGTATGGCCTGCATGGCTCTTCCTTCACCTCATTATAACGGGAAAGTTTTCAGCTTTGCCAACTGTTAGAAACATTGCTGAGGTTTTTCCCTGTTAAAAATGTAAATTTAGAACATTTTTTGAAAGACAAGTACTGGTCTCCTCTTTCAGCGTGTTTTAGTAGCCTCGTCAAGGAGCTGGCTGACTTGTTTTTGAAAGCTTTCTGTGTTTGTTGTTGTGTGTTGTGTGTGTGTGTGTTGTGTGTGTGTGTGTGTGTTGTGTGTGGTGTGTTTGTGTGTGTGTGTGTGTTGTTTTATTTGCTTGGCTGGCTTCTTGTTTCTTTCCATTTTTTGTTTTTCTTTCTTTTGGATTGTTTTCATTTGTTGGTGGTTTTTTCTTATTTTATTTATGTCTTTGTTTTCACGTTTTGACTTTGTTGTACCTTATAGATTCCAACTCAATACCTTAAAAGCAGTGACATCACCGCGGTCAGGAACATAGAAGGGTCACCTTTCACCACAGCCTGTATTTCAAGTTGAAGTTTAAGTAAGGATAAATTATGGGTAATAAACGGAATTATTAATGTCCTAAACGTGAATCATTAATCAATTTTAATTTTG
>CM054153.1:6515974-6535974 GCA_028751875.1 Rapana venosa | reverse complement strand
TTTCAGTCCCTAATACGGCATGCTAAACAAGTCAGTCATTAATTTTGAGTTGATATGTTTTTGATACAGAGTTAGACTGTTCAGTTCCTTATGTTCAACCCACACAAGTTTTTTTAAAACATTTTTAACAAGCAGCAGAATCCAAGTACTGGATATGACCATTTCGATTGCTCCCAAGTTTACCCATAAAAATATTTCTTATACCAAACTGTTCACATTCGAAAAAGTATTTAATGTAGTATTCAAAATTACACACACACACACACACACACACACACACATACAACACACACACACACACACACACACACACACACACACACAATAAATAAATAAGCAAAGCTGTGCGAACAAGTTTGCTTTAAACGTGGACTATGGACAGACTATGCTTCTCTTAGTGCATTCTTCTTCTCCACTCTCTCCCTAATCGCATATCTAACAATTATCATTATATTATATGATATATTTTTATATAATTATACTGATATCATTACCTTTGTTCACAAACAATTTTTTAAATTTTCTTTACAGCTACGATCCAGTACTGACTATGACCATTTCCTCTCTCCTCAGTTTACCCATAAAATTATTATTCCTGAAACTTATACATATCAAAAATGTGTATGTAATGCCATTCCAGATACCAAGTAAAAGCAATAGCATGCGACACAGTCTACTTAAAGACGTGGATAAAGTCGAGCACTCCTTTCCCCTCATCAGTCTCACGTCACGTCTTACCAGTTTGCTGACCGTTTGCGCGCCTGGCTCAGTACATTCCCTCATCTCACCAGCGTACTGGTACCTGCCCTCTCTTACCAGAATGTAAAGCATCGAGGGTGGTGCGCTCCCCTCATTATAATGGTAATGAAAATTTCTAGATCCCGTCATGCTTTATCGACCTTCAGTCTAAGTAAGCATTTACTCGCTTACACATGCGTGCACGTGCTTCTAAAATGATCACTCTCGACAGAAAGTTGCTCTGACCGAGCGTATGGCCGTTCGTTCCAACATTACTGGTCATGGTTTCCTGATGTGCGGGGTAAGAAACAAGGACTTGGGGACAACCTGTCCATGGGAAAAATCACAGTTAATTATTCGTTATTCTTCCTCTCGGTTTTGGTCGATACAACAGCTGATCACCACTCGGGTCAGAAACAGGGATGGACAAGGTAAACACACACACACACACACACACACACACCACACACACGGAGCAGCCTGACATGCTACGACGCCCACGCACTGACGCATTGTATCGATGATACACTAGATACCTGTTAATGATGGCATTTTTCTATTTGACCGTTCAAAGATTCTAACTCACTCTCCTCCCAATCCTTCGGATGAGACTATAAACCGAGGTCCCGTGTGCAAACGCCGCAGAACATCTTGCGCACACGTTAAAATCCGTTCCGCTTTTCGGAAGAGTTGGCCATTGTGTGCCGGTGGGAACGGATGACAATTACAAAACTGCATACACATGGGGACTGGATGTAAAAAAAAGTACACGAGTGCTCCTCGAAATAAAATAATGAAAATAACTTTTAAAAAGTAAACACACACACATTTACATCACATGTGACAGCATCTGCTTTGAAGTAAAGCAGAAAAGAAATTCTCTATCCAGCTGAACCATCCGTACTTCTACAGGATCTCTGAGGTCGCCTTCTGAGGGATATGGCCAGACCGGCACACGCATGGTCCCACCTACTAAGCTTCCTCATGAGAGTTAAGCCATGGAGTCATGGAGATTGATGGGCCTCTGGTATATAGGTGAAGATCATCATTCCCTTCCTTCAACAACAGTCCCATAAAATCCCCCGATCCTGCAGAATTTAACATCAACTTTCGACATCGTGAAAATGAGAGATAAAATCAGGGGGCGGGATAGCCTAGTGGTTAGAGCTTCCGCTCGTGATCTGACGGCTTAGGTGTCGAGCCATCACCAAGACGCCTGTTCAAAGGAATTTTCCCACTGGAGTTAACATAAGCAATGACTCCACTCCAATCCCCAGCTGACTGCTTGGTTTCAGTCCTCTATATGTCCGTAGGTATAGTCATGGGTATGTGCCGCTAGAAATAGAAAAACAAACAACAACAACAAGACAAGAACAGGCCTCTAAAGGGATTATCGAACCCTATCCAACAATCTACTGCACTCACCACTGCGCCACTTAACTGGGGGTGTCTGACATTCAGAGAAGTTCCGTTTCGCGTCCTCTGTCTGGGCAGCTTTTTCACTGATCTTTCCTTCTGCCTTTTTTCTCCCCGATTTATTACTTTACTTACAAAGGCTTCACAGAGACACAGAGAGAAAGAGAGAGAGAGAGAGAGAGAGAGAGAGAGAGAGAGGAGAGAAGACAGACAGACAGACAGACAGACACACACACACACACACACACACACAGAAGCATTCTTGCATTTCCCTCCTATAATGTTTGGTTAAACTGAACGGAACAGAAGGGACAGGATGGGATGGGGTGGAGGGGGAGGGGAGGGGGGGGGTAGCAGGAAGTTCCTGGAGTGAGTTCTTTGATCAGACCTTTTTAGAAGAAACAGCAGAGGAAGGAAGCCTCCCCTGATTAGCCCCAGCGACACAAAAATGAGCCTTTGAACATGGCTGAGTCTGTTCAGCAATCTCTCTCTCACTCTCTCTCTCTCTCTCTCTCTCATGTATTATTATAGCATTACGTCATATGAAATGATCTACGAGTGTGAAAATGTATGTGTTTGGTGTAGGCCTACTGTGTTTGATGTGTGTGTGTCCGTGCGTGCGTGCGTGCGTGCGTGCGTGTGTCGTGCGTGCGGCGTGCGTGTGTGTGTGTTGTGTGTGTGTGTGTGTGTGCGTGTGTCGTGTGTGCGGACGCGCCTGTGTGTGTGTCTGTCTATATTTTCTTTGATCTTAATACTCAACAATCAAGAGAACAATTATATATTATATGGGTGGGTAATTTTGTCATTAATTATCGTGATACCAGGAATTATCGCCCTCTCTTCAAAAGGTTTTTGTCAGCAGAATGACAATAAAATAACTGCACTGCTCAGCACACTCTACCCCCCACCCCACCCCTGTCCCCCTCTGTCTGTGTGGATGCCGCATCATCATACAAATCAGGGGCAGTAATTCAAATCGATCTCATCTGAATTGATCTCTTGCGTTAGCGATATACGTCTTTCTCGCCAACAATAACATATGGTGGCTCCTCTCACCAGTATTGATTTTCATTTCGCTATCATCAGGGGCGGAAAAAGTCCACTCAGCGTTTTGCATTCAGTGTGTGTCAGAGCACTCTTTTCCTCCAAAACAGCTGGTGTCACTAACCCTCCCCCCCCCTACCCCCCCGCCTTGTGTTTTGTTTTCTGTTCTTTGTTGTTGCTACTGTTCTTGTGAGTGAGTGAGGTGGGGGGGGGGGGGGGGGTTGACGGAGGGAATGGAGATAGTGCTGGTAGTAGAGGAATGAGGGATTGGGTAGGGGTGCCAGTAAAGTGCAGGGATGGAGGTGGAGGATTATTTGCATTGTTCTCTATGTAGTCTGTTCGGCCACGCTTTTCATTTCAAAACGGGGAAGGGAGGGGGGTGATAGTCTAGTGGCTAGCCCATTGTGCTTGTGGTCTGGCGGCCCGGAATCGAGCCTGGTTCGAGCCATCACCGAGGCCCCTGTTCAATGGGATTTCCCCCTTGATAAAACATCAGTGCTGACTCCACAACCCTGAACGTCCTTTGGATGAGACTATAAACTTATGTCCCATGTGCGAACGCACGCACATCTTGCGCACACGTTAAAACCCGTTCTGTCTTTCGGAAGAGTCGGCCACTGAGTGCCGAAAAGAACATAATGTTTAGACATGCCTGCACGCTGGTGTCGTGTTAAACCATCATCCCCGAAGTCGGAATGCAGGTAACTTAACGGTGGGCACAAACAGTGGCGTGCCCAAAACTCTCAGCATTGGTAAGGCTTGGAGCTGTAGCCGAGAAACGAAACCATTTATTAAAATACTAATGATGGAAAAGTTTGACTCTATGTTAGGGTACTTTTTGGTGAAGTTTAACAAGAGAAAAAATTGTGCTAAATTCACACATCTAAAATAAACTGAATACCTCCCCCCTCCCTCCCTTACTCTCTTTACTCCACCCCTACCTTTCCCTAAAGAATCATTTCGGATGTTTATAACTGTGGACATGGGTGTGGGTGTTTTTTTAAGGGAAGACAAACACACGCTTTCAAAAAGTAAGGAAGAATGGTTTCAGTTGCATTCGACATTTTGTTCACAACTCCCTACTTGTTTTGCTATCTCATGCCCTACTTCTCGTCTCCCTCCCTTCTGTTTTTCGGTCCATTAAGTTAAATCGGTCAAGGTATTGAGGTCACTCTGTTTCACGTTGTTTGCTTGTTTACTACGCTACACGTATGTTTCACATTGTTTTGTTTGCTATTTTTGACGCATTCAGGATCGAGGTATTGTCCCAGCCTTGAGAGAGATTTAATTTATGTGTGTGCTTTCTGTGCTGTGCTCTTTTTGTTTGTACATACATGTATTATCTCTCAGATGAAGAGTATCAATTATGAACAGAGTGGGAGCGTCTCTCTTTTGCCAGAGTTTCTACTTGTTTCCTCTACACGCGCCAACCTATCGTGCGCGTGCTTAAGGTTGCCTGTATCTTATGGGGTAAGGTTTAGGAGGGGAAAAGAATGTGGATGTTACTACATAAAATAAACATTTAGATGGATGGATGGACGTATAGGTGGTGGATGGGTGAATTATATAACGATGTGGATAGATGGATGGACGGATGGATGGACTGGTATGGGTGAGTGGGTGGTTGATATATGAGTGTGAGTGGATGAATGGATGGATCGATGGATGGATTATACGACAGTATGGGTGGATGGATGTATAGATGGATAGGTGGATGGGTGGATTGGATGGATGGAGGGATGATGTTTACCGGTGTGTGTGTGTGTGTGTGTGTGTGGTTGTGGTGTGTGTGTTGTGGTGTGTGTGTGTGTGTGTGCATGTGCCCACGCCTACGTGCCTGCTTGTACAGATGAATGGATGGATGGACTGGTAGGGGTGGGTGGCTGGATTAATGGGCTGATTAACTTGTATCTTGTTCCTTACTTCTGTTAGGTGAATTGTTATCTTAAAATGCAGTGGCCGCTTTTGAGTTGTGTCCCCTCGCTCAAGACTGGATGCAGTGGATAGTTATTACTCAATCTACGTTCTAAATATGAATAAGTTTACTTTCCTTTTATGGGAAAAGCAGAGCATATCAACATCAATCAGTTGTTTATCACAAAACGACGCAGTATAACAGCCGGGTTGCGTCATACTTTGACGTCATGAGGATATTTGGGGGGGGGGGGGGGGGGTTGTAATTTGGTCAAATAAACTTCATCAAAGCTTAGCTAGGATGTTGTGAAAACATGCATTTAAAATATCTTATAAAAAATCAAGGAATGTCAGTTTAGGCAAATAACGATTATGTAACATGAGTACAAGATCGGCCACACGTGATCGTAAACGCGTTCTCTCTCTCTCTCTCTCTCTCTCTCCGAATGGAATATTCTAGGTAATGAATTATACAGTAAATTCGTTGTTCTTGGCTTGTGTTTAAAACAGAGAGAGAGAGAGAGAGAGAGAGAGAAAAAAACTCGAACTCGAAAGATTTATTCGGAAAAAGGCCATTGGCCCATACGTGAAGGGGACTGCCGAACTGCTTAGTATTTTAGTGAGAAAAATAAGGAAAAGCACAAAAAAACAAAATGTTATTATATAACCACAACCACCACAACAAAAATCAGTTACAAAAAATACAACTTAAGAAATCAAGATATCTATTATTCTAAAGGCTTTACACAAATGTAAAGCAAGGCTGCGCACAATCTCAGGGTGACTAGACGCCATGAGTAAACAGTATCTAAATAAATGAGGCTGTCTACTATACTTTACCGGAATGTAATTCTGTCTAACATCTTCTAATACTGGATAGCACAGCACAAAATGAACTTCATCTTCCACTGTTTGCTTACATAATGGGCATAGCAACCTTAGGTCAACATCATCATGATCTATATATCTAATTTTATAAACATTTATGTCTGATAACACCAAGTCTAAACTCAGACATAATTCTTTTCAAATGTATGTCCATATCAAGCTTTAGATAAGGTTTGACATCGTGTGAACCTATAAATTGTTTATACATTTGAAATCTTTCACTGTTTCGTATGTGACCACTCCACTGCTGCCAACGGCAGTCAATCAATTTTTAAGTGGAAACGTTGATAAACTCTCTACAATTTTCGACACCTTGATTGAGCCAAACAAACTCAAAGCCAAGTTCACATAAACAGGTAGTATTTGTGAAGCCCAGGTGTTTTTCCCCTTGACATCTAGATCATAAAGCATCTTGTAAGACTTAAAAGGTAACCTGCACTCATCCACATAAAAAATCTTAATCCAATATCTAATGTATCTTACAGCACACAGAGAGAGAGAGAGAGACAGAGAGAGAGAGGAGAGAGAGAGAGAGAGAGAGAGAGGAGGAGAGAGAGAGAGAGAGAGAGAGAGAGGAGAGGGGAGGGTAATTCGTTGTTGTTGACTTTTGTTTAAAAAACAGAGAGAGAGTGTGAGAGAAAGAGACAGAGAGACAGAGACAGATTTCTGAATAAATTACTGTTTTCATATTTCGTTCCTGGAAATACAGGTTTACCCATTGACAGGTGCAAATTAACAGACACATCCTCAACAACAACAACAAATTACGCATGTATCATACGAGCATGCAAATAGGGAAATGAGGGAGGAAAAATGAGAGAGACAGAGACAAAAGGACACAGAGACATCGAGAGTGACAGTCATAGAGACAGAGAGAGAGAGGGGGGGGGGGGGGGGGGAGAGGGGGCATGTGCTCATTTACCTATCAATCATCCTGTCTCTCCATCTTCTTCGTCCTCGTGTTATGACACATGTAGGCATTTGAAAGTACAATTGCCTTGCAGCTTGCCTCCTTGCCTTTCAGCTTGCCTTCTTGCCTTGCCTTGCCTTGCCTTGCCTCACCCTCCTTTGCCATGGCCTATAAATATATTTAAAAAAACCAACATTCAAGCTTCTGGTCAAATAAAACACATGCATCATTCAAGCAGTGCAGAGAAAGATACCTACCATCTTTACGAAAACGAAATATCATTGCCTTTTTTTTCTTTGGGGGGGGGGGGGGGGATGAGGAGGCTGTTACACACACACACACACACTCTCTCTCTCTCTCTCTCTCTCTCTCTCTCTCTCTCTCTCTCTCTCTCTTCTCTCTCTCTCTTGTAAACTTAAGTTCGCATTTTTTGGTGTCACCATAAAGATGTTTTACTGTTTAGGGCTGGAAGGGGGGGGGGGGGGGTGTGGAGGTGGGGGGGGGGGGGGGGGGTGGGGGGGTGGAGGGTTCTGAAGACATTTGTTGCCCTCTGTACTTTTTCCTGACAAAAGAGGTCAGTTTTGACACGCCATTTATTATATAAATCTTAACATAACTCTCTCTCTCTCTCTCTCCTCTCTCTCTCTCTCTCTCTCTCTCTCTCTCTCTCTCTCTCTCTCTCTCTCTCTTGTGCGCGGGTATGAGCGTGATGTGTTTGAAATCTATAATTTTTTTAAAAACCCAACCTGTTCAAATGTTGACTTACAAGAAAGGACGTATTAATTTGTTTAATGTATGCATTTTGTACAAAGTGTATGAGGCTCTTCATTGAAATTTAAAACTTTATTTCTAATCAACTTTTGATGTCAAGGAGTTAATTTGGTAGTTACATTCTGATATCGATGCTTAATCTTGTGATTACATTATGATATCAATGCCTTAATTTTGTGATTACAGTCTGATATCACTGTGTTACTTTGTGATTACAGTCTCATATCACTGTGTTACTTTGTGATTACATTCTGATATCAAGTGTATTAACTTTGTGATTACATACTGATACCATTGTGTTAACCTTGTGGTTACATTCTGATATCACTGTGTTAACCTTGTGGTTACATTCTGATATCACTGTGTTAACCTTGTGGTTACATTATGATATCACTGTGTTAACCTTGTGGTTACATTATGATATCACTGTGTTAACCTTGTGGTTACATTATGATATCACTGTGTTAACCTTGTGGTTACATTATGATATCACTGTGTTAACCTTGTGGTTACATTCTGATACCACTGTGTTAACCTTGTGGTTACATTCTGATACCACTGTGTTAACCTTGTGGTTACATTCTGAATCACTGTGTTAACCTTGTGTTACATTCTGATACCACTGTGTTAACCTTGTGGTTAGATTCTGATACCACTGTGTTAACCTTGTGGTTAGATTCTGATACCACTGTGTTAACCGTGTGGTTACATTCTGATACCACTGTGTTAACCTTGTGGTTACATTCTGATACCACTGTGTTAACCTTGTGGTTACATTCTGATACCACTGTGTTAACCTTGTGGTTACATTCTGATACCACTGTGTTAACCTTGTGGTTACATTCTGATACCACTGTGTTAACCTTGTGATTACATTCTGATACCGCTGTGTTAACCTTGTGGTTACATTCTGATACCACTGTGTTAACCTTGTGGTTGCATTTTGATATCTCTGTGTTAAGCTTGTGATTACATTCTGATATCAAAGTATTAACGAAACCTTGATATTACGATGTTAACTTTGACTGCAATCATACACCAATGTATTTACTTTGATCCGTTTTGATATTATGTTGTTAACCCTTGTGCACTTTTGAAATCAGTAATTATTTACTTTGATTCTGTTTTAACACTGTGATGTTAACTTTCATTACACTTTTGAAATCAATAAGTTAAGTCAGATAGCACTAACTTTGACTACAATCTGATTTCACAGTGATAACTTTCGTTCATTTTGTGAAAGTGGTTGCTTTAAATACATGCTGGTATCCAGCTAGTCACTTGACTGATGATGTCTGACGTGTTATCACCATCCGAAGAGGGCAGATGTAAACGTATTTTAGAAGATAATAAAAAATTATAACGTACAAAAATGAATTATATAGTTTACAAAAATGCATTAACTTTTCATTTTCTAGTGTCGCGAGTATCTTAAAAATCAAAAGTTATCTTCCTACAAAACAAAAGTCATAAAATGCATAACTAAAAAGAAAGAAAGAAAAGCAGTATGACAAAGGATAATTTGAAAATTACGTTTTTAGGGGATTTTTTGTTTGCGTTTGTTTTCCTTTTCTTGTTTATGTACACTTGTTTATTTGTTTGTGTGCCTGCCAGCTTATATCTTTTCTTGTTTATTTCTTTCACTGTTTGATTACAGATTTGTTGTACGCACAAACATATATGCCTATATTTCCAAATGAAATGCATCTATAACTTAGTGGGAAATGCTGGTTTCTAATTTTTATAACCAACAAATTTCAACAATGAAATGTTTTTAAAAAAACCTCACTTTTATAAGGAATATGCAATAAAGTCTCAACTAAAAATAGAAACAAGAGATCAAGCAGCAGCAAGAAAACAAGTGGCGGTAACAAGAGAATAAAACGACAAACAACAAAAATAATAATAACATATAACAGCGTTGTGCTGCCTCACGAATGTTTACATATTTGCGCTTGGATAATCGTGTTGTTGAAAGTCGTCAACAACGTCCTGACAACCACCACCCCCACTCACCCTCTCCCTCCCCCTTCACCGCCGTTCTTTTTTAAGGTACACGGTAAAATTTATGAGGGGCTGAAAAAAAAATTCTTTGTTTTTTGTTTTTTCCTTGCTGGCACACTTTAACCATTTTTGTTTTTTGCTTTTTTTTTCTTACTAGTGGCACAGTGAGAGACAGAAATGGAGACAGGGGAACTCAAACTCAAAAGATTTATTCATGAAAAAAAAAGGGGGGGGGGGGGGGGGGCTTGAATAAAATTTAAAGCGTTGGGCTCGCGATTTGAGGGCCCAGGTTCGAGCGACCATCGAGATGCCCGTTGGTGGGTCATTATCCCCTGGACGTGCATCAGTATTTGTATAGTAATATTTGTATTCCACTTTACGTCACGGCAGATTTCTCTGCAAGAAATTCGGGCTGCTCTACCCCGGGAGAACGCGTCGCCACAAGAGCAGCGCCACCCAATTTTTTCTCTCTTTTTTTGTTTCAATTTTTCTATCTGTATTTGGGGATGGTTCGGATTTTTTTGTTTTGTTTTGTTTGTTGTTTCTTTTCTTAGCTGCTTTTTTGTTGTGTGTTTGTTGGGGTGGGGGGTGGGTGGGAGGTTGGTCGTGTCCTAATTGTATATTAGATTCAATTATCTCCTCATCCGAAAGGCTAGAATCCAGACCATCTGTCTTAGTTTAGCGATGAGCTTGGAGGTGGTAAAAGTCTGCCTGCAGGCGGACGGGAATTGAACCCCTTCTCCCTTTATAGACAGGAAGGATCTTTACTCCTAGATTGTCAAATCAACAACAAAGTCATAGGTACAAGAGGCACGTATGTGTGTGTGTGTGTGTGTGTGTGTGTGTGTGTGTGTGTGTGTGTGTGTGTGTGTGTGTGTGTGTGTGTGCAAAACTGAAAGAGACAGAAAGTTATGAGTGGGTGCACTTGTATGGGTGCATACTTATAGTACTTGTCTCAATATGCCGTGATTTTGCATGATCACATTTATTATTTGTGTTGAACGTTAATCTATACTGACTTACTTGCAGAAACAAACACTTGGGCATTCAGCGTTCACGAGAGAAAAAGCGAACATTCAAGAATAAAGAATTCTAAACAAACAATAAATTGTTTTTTCCTCCTTTGTGCTGAGTCATTTCCATTTAAGGGCCCTCAATGCATGTTGGAAGAGAGTGGGTTGATAGATTCTCAAACTTGAATCTTTCTTTCTTTTTTCATCGGGCCGCTGGTGCCTTCGGCGTGCGGGGAGACACAGACGTCTGTCTGCAGCAAGGTGGGAGGCTTGGTGTAGTGACAGGTCATGGGCTCGTAGGGTTGTCAGCCACGGAGTCGCTCCATCTTTCTCCTTGGTCTACTCTTGGCTTTCCAGCCATTGTTTTGGGTGGTTGTATCCCCGTAGGGCTGGTTGGTTGGGCGGCATTCTAGTGAGGTGACCAAACCACCTGATCCTTTGTTGTTCGATATGGTGGGGGAATTGGTGTTAGCCCGACATGTCTCTGTCACCTCATTCTTGATCTTGTCGCGTTGGTCTTGTTGAAAGCTTTTTCAGGCAGCGATTTCACATTGACCAATTTTTCTTCTAAGGCTTTTGTTAGGGCCATGTCTGACACGGTTGTGAGTGTTGGAACAAAGATGGCGTTGATGAGTTTTCCCTTTGGTGCTCATTGGGATGTGAAGTTTTAGAAGGGGGGCGAGTTGGTAACTGATTGCGTTCGCTTTCTGGCATCTTGTTTCTATCTCTCTGTCCAATTTTCCATCTTCAGTAAAGAGGCTGCCAAGGTATTTTAAATTCTTTGGTCTGTTTCAGCTGGGTCCCGTTGATTTTGATGTCAGTTTCCCTGGATTTCTGCTGACAGACATAACTTCTGTTTTGGTGATATTGATTTCATGTCTACCTCTCGCAGCTTGTGTTGAGTTGGTCTGTGTGATCTTGAAGAGCTGCTTTGTTTGATTCACGGGATGGTCGTCCAGCAAATAATAGTTCGTTCAGGGCCTCAAGATCTGGGTTGGTTCTTTTTTAATTGGCCCTGTAGATCACGAAGAGAAGGGGAGGGGAGTACGCAGCCTTGCCTGCCCTGATGTAACGGGAACCAGTCGGATGTTCCATGGCGGTTCGGAGCGCTCATTACTGTTGGATAAATTGCTCTGATGTTATCAAGCAACTGCCCTTCACGGTCGTACTGCTCAGGATCTTACAGAGTTTGGGTCTTGTGACTCGGTCGAAAGCTTTTTCTTGATCAAGAATATGTATGCAGGTCTTTGGTTGTATTCGATGGTTCATTCACAAAGCTGTCGGGTGCGAGGAATGCATGTGTGCCTCTTCTTTGCCGAAAGCCAAATGGGTTTGCTCGTAGGTGTTTGCTTTGGTTTGTGCGCTTGTTCAGAAATCTATTGCATAATTTCCTACATGGTGAGATGTGAATGCCTCTGTGTGCTGGTCTTCTTGCTGCCCTTTTTTCAAATTGCACCACTATGCATTTTGCCAGTCATTGTACTTTCACTTCTGCCAGCACCTTGGAGATGATGGTGAGCAACTTAAATCCGTTTCTCGCAATGAAGGATGGTTCAGTTGTATATGCCAATCATTTTCGTCCTGCCCTTTGACCCTTTGGGCAGTATTAAGCTTTTCAAGCAGTTGAAAACTTTTTCTCAAACTTGAATTAAGTATCATAATTATAGATGTAAAAACTATCAGTTCGACTTCCACCCACCTAACCAAAAAACAACAACAAAAACCGATGCGATATCCAATGCCCTTCTTCATCCCTCATGGCACTGTTGATGCAGTATACAGGTCAACAGGGTCACCCCTCTACCAATATCGAATCCTAGCCGAATAATGATACACTCCACCCGTACCGTTGTGGTACAAATAACTAATCTGGGTGGCAATATCAAAACCCGATTAAGCCATTTGCAATTAGCTCATAACTAACATATATCAGTAATATCACGGAACAAATCACTAAACTGGGTTCCGATCATAAAACCCGATTACACCGTTTATAATTAACTCTGAATTGCTTACTCACGGAAGCTTGAAACAGAAAATACTTTTTCCTCTATCAATTAACAGTAGCTTGCTTCTTCCTGTCACCACATCACTTCTCCACCCCCCTTTTTTTCATTATTGTTACTACTTCACCATTGACACAACTGTATATTGCGGCCTGTGTATCCTTTTTTTTGCCCTGTCTTCAGATGTTCTTTATCTGAAGCAGAATATTCCCTGCCCTACAGTTTGGGCTTCTTTTATGAGTATTCCCCTCTATCCCTGTCTGCCTCATAATCTTTGTGGCGGTGCATAAAAACTGCATCTCGCTGGTGTAATGATTCAGGAGACATGTGCAAGGGGGCCTCTTTTTCCGCTCCACTTCTTTATCATTGCAAATCCTTGGTTTTGGTGGAGCAATCTGTGTGCTGCTGTGTGTTTCTGTGTGAGTGTGCGTGGGCCCGAGCACTCGATGGAGAAAGAAGGGGTGCATATAATGTGTCTGTGTGTGTGTATCTGCCAGTGTCATTATCTGGGTGACTATGCAAAGATGGACTGATGTCTGTTTTTGGCCTTAGATTTTACTTGAGAGCATAACCAATGAAAATCACCCTGATAACTGACATGTACATACATTTTGTACCCAAAGAAGTGTGATAGCTAATATCCCTACAGAATAAATTTCACGCTCTCTCTCTCTTCCTCGTGTGTGTGTGTGTGTGTGTGTGTGTGTGAGTGAGTGAGTGAGAGAGCGAGAGAGTGAGCATTGTGACAATGCGCTAATTATTTCAACGCTACAATAATTTCGAAATTCCATTAACGCACAGCATGCTATAAGAGGCAGGCCACTCATAAACTGGAGAAAAAGAAAACCACTATGAAACCAACGTAGCTACCCAAGATAAAAATCTAACAGCTATGATTTTCCCCATCACAAAAAAACCCTTGTTATACAGAAACGAGTTTTTGGAAAATAACGGTATCTACAGCTTATTCCCCACTTCTGAAGTTAGAGTATGGCTACCTATGTGGCAAGGTACTTAAAAAGAGCCACACCTGCAAACTTCTTAACCAGAGTGTATGTTCTGTCTCGCAGTGATTTCCGGGTGTGATGAGCAGGCTGACTGCATTTTCTGGGAGACACCCGAGGTGTTAAGCTGGGGAACTCCCAACAACAACAACGACAACACAGGCAACCCTGGTTTTCAGATTCGTTAAACTTGAATACTGCTTCACTCCTTTGATCTCCGCTGGGGGACTTTTTTTTTTCCCCGGCAGCCTGTTTTTCTCTCCCCACCCGGCATGCACCCCACCTCTCTTCCCGTTTTGCCAGTCACTCACTGACACCCACGTTTATGATCTGGCCTGCGGGAATAGCCACACGAGGAAGTCAGGGGTGGCAGGGGGAAGGAGGGTGGTGGAGGGGGAATTGATAGTTTACAATAAACAACCAGAACAAAATTACCCTGAGAGGGATAATCGGGAGAAATGATTTTCCAACGTGGGGGGAAGGACATTGAACTTGCAACCTGTGCGGCTGACGCACTACCCACCGTGCTATCCAGATACCCGGTACCCGCTTCCATACTCGTTTAGTTTCTTTCCTTTGGGTGCTACTTCTGTCCATTCTCAATGATATGGTAAACGTGGAGTGTAGCCTTATGCACGCACATTTTCTAATACTGCTACGTCCACTCTATGCTACGTCATATGGTGAACGTAATAAGCGAGTCTGTGGCCTTCTTGTCGTTCTTCCGCTCTTTAGTTCTATAGTTCTTTACACATAACTCTGTTGAGTCAAAGTGTTCTAAAAACACAGCTCCTACTGTTATGGAATCCTACACAAATTAGATCCCCCCCAAAAAAAAACAACAACAACAAAACAACAGTCTGAATGTCTAGAATAGAAAACTGATCCAACAAATGTAAGCTTATATATTACTATCTTGCTACTCAGCAAACCACCAGTTCATTTAATTTTGTTTGGGTTTTTTCTGAGGGGAGGGGGGTTCTTTAAAAGGGGAGGGGGTGGTGGTTGGTTTTGGTTTCGGTTTTTTTGTGGGTTTTTTTTTTTTGGGTGGGTGTTGGTTGTTTGGTTGACTTGTTGTTTTCTTGTTGGTTTTTTATCCTTTTTTTCGGGGGGGGGGGGGGGGGGCTGTCTTCGGATTATCTATTCATTTTTGTTTGTTTAAAGTTATGGCTTCGTGGGTTAGTACAAGCACCAGCTCTGAAATCAAATCTATTTTTAAACCCCAACCCTCTGTGTGTCTATAGAGCTTCAGGACCTTAGACAAACGCGTGACAAACATATCGTTAGTAAGTACTGACACAAAAATAGACACCAAACATGAGGTAATCTGTGCTACCATCTCTTTAATCCCCTTTCATTCCTTTTTATCATACACTCTCTTACCTCATACCTTCCTCCCCCTACATTCATGCTATAAATCCCTGTACCGTAATCACGAACGACTGTGGCGTGATTTTCGTCTGCTGATCAAATCTCCCACACTCCCAAATCCGTCATCAATAGGAAAGCTTATCATTACTATCATGAAGAGAGAAAAAAGAAGAAGAAATCGCGCTGCTAAAAACGCCTCACTACACACACACACACACACACTCTCTCTCTCTCTCTCTCTCTCTCTCTCTTCTCTCTCTCTCTCTCTCTCTCTCTCTCTCTCTCTCTCTCTCTCTTGTGTTGAATATCACTCCAGTAAAAACAAAATAAGAATGCCTTAAACTGCAGCAAAAGAACAAGAACAACAAAAACAAGAACAACGATCACACACACACAAACATCAACACACACACACACTCACACACACACACACACACACACACACACACACACACACACACACACACACACACACACAAAACCATCTCATAGTCACCATCATCATCTTTATCATTATAATTTCCTTTTCTATAAGGTTTGATAATTTTGTTCGTTTGTAAATTATTTTTCTTGTTCTTTTTTTGTTTGTTTGTTTTGTTTTATTCTCTTAGATAGATGGCTTGACGAAAAAAAGCAAATTGCTTATTCAATGTACCATCTGGAAATACAAGTTTGACTTTTCCTCATTTGCTTTAACTTATCGCATCAAAACTATAAATGGCTTGAAGAAGTAATTCCCGAAACTACTCAAAACAATAGAGACAGAAATAGGCATAGATGGTGTCATGCAAAAGTTGCTAGGGATTAGTCTATTGTGATGCAAAACATTACGATCGAGGAAGAACGGAAACCGTCTACAACGGGAATTCCCGTACCCCAGTATCCGTGTTCAAGCTAAAAATAGCTGTTTGCTAACTTTTGTTGTGTCGTGAGTATTGTGGCTGTGGTTACAGGGGTAGTTTTTCAACGAAAGGAAATAAAGTATGAACGTAGGTGGCAGGGAATATTTGTGGTTTTATCTGAAGATAACGATGGAAATCTTCTCAAAAGCATAAGTTGTTAAAAAAAACACACAGAAGATTAAAAAATCAACAACCCCTCTTTCATCAAAAACAAGCAACACGAACACACACACACACACACTCTCTCTCTCTCTCTCTCTCTCTCTCTCTCTCTCTCTCTCTCTCTCTCTCTCTCTCTCTGATTAATCCCATTTTTGTGGATGTAACAACTGATCAAATCATATCAAATTATTTTATTCATTACCCTCTGAATCAAAGAATTCAGTCTGTTGTGGATGTAACAACTGATCAAATCATATCAAATTATTTTATTCATTACCATCTGAATCAAAGAATTCAATCTGGATTGGATTGGATTGGATTCACTGGTAAATCCAGATGTATCTTATAAATCAAACCCATCACATTAATCAATATGTGGGATGGTTCAAATCAACGAAATTGATAGCTTGGAGTGAATCAAATCAAACTGATCAGTACGGCAGATGAGTCCAATCAATCGATCAACTCAATCAATCAGTAAGGGGCGTGGTAAAAACTGCGTAAGTCAACTGATATTGATCTTACATTTACACCATTTCTGTTAAGGTTAGTGGATCCTACCGTATTCCTAGTATCTTTGTTTCTTGGAAACTGCGTGTTAGGGAAAGTAGATATTCAACACCGTATCCATCCACGTGGTTTTCCCCTTTGTTTCTGAATACGCGGTTGGGTTGGACTGGGGAGGGGGGGGGAAGGGGGGGTGGAAAGGGGGGTTCGTTTTTTTCTTCTTTTATTTTAAAGACACTTTATATAGACCAGATCGTTTCTCGAAGTCCGGAAATCGGTTTAATTCGTACAAGGAGGCAACATCTAAAAAGCAAACAGGAAAAGGTCCATGAATAAGCAAACATGTGTGAAATTTTGACACGTCTATTTTTCAAAAACGATTTTAAGTTTACAATCTCTTTCTCTCCCCGTGGGGATGCCGGGGGCCTGTCAGTGTAAATAGCATCCCCACCTTCTGGAAATCCTGTGCTTGGAATTCCCTCCTTTATATCCGTTTCTTTGTTTCTGCCTCGTTCCTTTTCTTCCTGTCACCTCCTTCTTGCCTATTTTCTGCTTTCTTGGTCCATTCTTCTGTCCCTTTTTACTAGAAAGACTTTAAAAGATGTTCTCTCCCATGCCAAAGTCGGGCGGGCTGGGCCTGACTTGTCAGGCGCTTAACGGCAGCGCATCGCGCTTTCGCTCATATGACAGATAACAATAGTTGCTGTCTGAACTTTCGACGAAGAAGAAGGAGAATGTCTTTCTCTCTGTCTCTGATGCATGCATATATGCATATATACATACTTTCATACATACATACATACATGCATACATACATACATACATACATACATACATACATACATACATACATACATACATACATACATACATACATACATACATACATACATACATACATACATAAATACATGCCACGTACCAACACACGTGCAAACAAAAGAACAGAAAAGAAATGAAACGAAGAAAGAAACAAAACAAAACGAAGAAGCAAACAAAATAACTAATAACCTTATTTTAAAAACAACACAACCCCCCCCCCCTTCCACACACACACACACACACACACACACACACACACACACACACACACACACACACACACACACACAAAACACGCACGCACGCAAACCCTAACGTCATACCACTCCCACATAACCAAAAGAAATACATTCCACGTCTGGTAAGCTGATTAATAGGCTGAGTGCATTTAGGCCTACCCACTCGACTTATGTCATGGAAAGTGTTTTTTTTCTACAAAACTTAACTGTGTGTAACAAACGGTAACCCCTGGCAGGCGAAAATGAATCTGTGTGGAAGACAAATTAGAAACTGTCTGACTTGAGTTCTCACAAAGCTTTATAGGGGATTTAGTACAGCTGATTAAAGGGGAGAGAGGGGGTGTGTGACAGACATACAGACAGAGAGGGGAAAAGAGAGACAGACAGACACAGGGCGGGGAGGGAGAGAAAGAGAGAGAGAGGGGGGAGGGGCAGAGAGACAGACAGACAGATAGACAGACAGAATACTGTGTGCGCACATTTGTGTAGTTTCCCTTTAACGAACTATTTAGTCAACAAGTTTCCCCCCATGGCTGTTTCAAAATCGATACTTCCTCTTCAAGAAATCGTTATGAAAAGCTGCACCCGAACTTATTTCTTAGGGAAAGAACGATAGAAAAAAACACCACACCCAAATTTAAAGGGTCTTTCTCTTCTCCTTCAATGGAAGCTCAGACAGCATCTGTTGTCTGTCGTATGAGCGAAAATGCGTAAGCGACTAACAAGTCAGGCCCAGCGCATCCGACTTCGGTGTGGGAGAGAATTGTTATCTTTTAAATCCTTTTGAGAAAAAGGCAGGAGGATGGACCGAGAAGACAGAAAAACAGACAAGAAGGAGGTGACAGGAAGAAAAGGAACAAGGCAGCAACAAAGAGAGGGATAGAAAAGAGGAAATTCCTAGCTCAGAATTTCCTCCAAGTGGGGATGTTATTTATACTGACAGGCCCCTGGTTTGCCAATGGGGGGAAATCAACAGCGTGAAAACCAATGGAAAATCTGTTCTCAGAAACAACATTCTGTGAACAACTGCAATAGAATCTTGTCTGAACTGTGGATCTCTGTCTCTCTCTCAGTGTCTCTCTTCTCTGTGTCTGTCTGCCTGTATGTCACAGAAAAAGCACAAAGTAAAACCCAGAAAAGAATGTGTGTGTGTGTGTGTGTGTGTGTGTGTGTGTGTGTGTGGTGTGTGTGTGTGTGTGTGTGTGTGTGTGTGTGCATGTGTATGTGTGTGTGTGTGCACGGTATGCAATGGTATACACATGCACAAGAGAAAAAGAGAGAGATATATATACAACAACAAAATCCCTTTTATATGACGCTGAACCAACCAACCAAACAGCTCAACGACAGATTCGAATGGGGGAAAAATGAAGCAAAAAACCAAAAAAAAACTAACAAACTAACAGAGAGAGAGGAACAAACGAATCAATTAATCAATCAAAGTGTATGTGACACCTGCCACGACAGCTTTCACGCCAACATGACACATTTTTTTTGTTACTTTCCCTCCCCCCCCCCCAAAAAAAAAGGGGGGGGGGAAAGAACAACTCAAGAAATCGATCAATGTAAGGAACACCTACAACAACAATATTCACACCAACACAACAAAATTTCTGTTATTTCCCACCTCATAAACAGAGATCTACGAGTACATGTAAACCCAGGAACTACTGATCTTTTCCTTTTACGTAGAGGCAAAACCCCCATAGCCGTTACTGACAAAGGAATATGAGGGCTGACAGTGTAACCTGGGAAGTTCGAGTCACGTAAAGCGGAACGCTCCTACAGCCGTTCTCTGTAAGCTACTGCTGAGAACGAAGACTGGTCCTTCACGCATCTAAGTGGTAGTGTATGTGTGTGTGTTGGTTGTGTGTGTGTGTGTGTGTGTTGTGTGTGTGTGTGTGTGTGTGTGTGCCCGTGCGCTGTATGTGTGTGTGCCGTACAAGAATCCTTAAGTTTCATGCTTGCCACACACACTCGTACACACAACATACACGAAACACACACACACAACACACACACACAACACAAACACACACATACAACACAAACACGCACACACACGCACACAACACAAACACGCACACACACAAAGCACATACACACAACACAGACTGGTCAACCCCCCACCCCCACCCCCTATGGATGAAAAATGAGCTAAGTCAGGCGGAGTATATATGCCCGCTCCACGCTAGTTTACTACTGGGATGGGGGGTAACAGCTCTGGACAAATGCTGCAGACAGTGACACTATATATATATACACACAAACACACACACACATATATAT
>CM054153.1:6488474-6493474 GCA_028751875.1 Rapana venosa | reverse complement strand
AAAGTAATAATCATAATAACTATGTTAACACACCTCCCGCTTGTCCTTCCCCTTAACTTTTATTCCCTAAGATATACCCCCCCCCCCTCCCCTCATGACCTTTAAAATAGGATTTTCCTTCAACCACCAAAACCTGCTCACTATCACCCCCCTTCCCCACTCCTTATTACCCCCCTCCTCCCATCTATCCCCAATGGCA
This sequence comes from Rapana venosa, assembly GCA_028751875.1. Taxonomy (NCBI): domain Eukaryota; kingdom Metazoa; phylum Mollusca; class Gastropoda; order Neogastropoda; family Muricidae; genus Rapana; species Rapana venosa. Next base: position 6,493,275 of record CM054153.1, on the reverse strand, counting down.
CGTCACACCTCACCTTCCCCTATCTCTGGGTCCAACCATTCAATTTCTTCTTCTCCACACCTATATCGGGCACAGGAGGTCGGGCAGAGGCGAGGGAGGGGGATGGGGGTGGGGGGGGGGGGTGGAGAGGGGGGGGGTTGTTTAAAACCAGGAGAGTAGGGGAGACTTCGGTCATTAATCAATCACTCTGTAGTTTGGGGAAGCATGTAGCATTAGAAAAGGTGCTTGAAGCTGTGTGTGAAAGAAATCATGCAGGGATTAGGAGTGAAGGGGGGGGGGGGGGGTGAATCCCTGGTGACAAGGCTTGTGAAATGGGGGCGGGTGGGGGTGGGGGAGGGAGGGGTGGATCCCGGTAGCAAGGACTGGGAAATGGTAGGGAGGGGGGGGGGGCGGGAGGCTTTGGGGGATTGGGGAGAAAAGGGACTTTGGGGTGGATTTGTGGTCAGTTTCTGGGAGGAATGACCCGTCGGTATCGCTAGAGTGCATAACATTATCTCACCTAGAGGTTATTTAGTAGGGTGGGGAGAGACAGAGACAGGAACAGAGAGAGAGAGAGAGAGAGAGAGAGAGAGGAGAGAGAGAGAGAGAGAGAATGGGTAGAGGAGGGGGTGAGGAGGGAGAAAGCCAGAGGGGGTGTGTGTGTTGTATGTGTGTGTTTTATTTATTTTATTTCATTCTTTTATTTCGAGAATAATGGAATAAGCACTCATGCTTTTTTACATCTAGTCCCCGTGTGTATGCAGTTTTGAAAATGTCATCCGTTCCCACCGGCACACAATGGCCTACTCTTCCGAAAAGTGGAGCGGGTTTTAACGTGTGCGCAAGATGTTCTGCGTACGTTCGCACATGGGAGCTCGGTTTTTAGTCTCATCCTAAGGACTTTTGGGGGAGTGGAGTCAGCAATGATGTTAACTCCTGAAGAAAAATCCTCTTGAACGGGATTCGAACCCAGGTCAGCAGATCACGAATACATCACGCTAACCACCAGGCTATTCCGTCCCTACTTGTGTGTGTGTGTGTGTGTGTGTGTGTGTGTGTGTGTGTGTGTGTGTGTGTGTGTGTGTGTGTGTGTGTGTGTGTGTGTGTGTGTGTGTGTGTGCATATTCTGGGTGGCCCCCCAGGGTAGTTAAACTGGGGAACACCCTACTACTTCCCCAAGAGGTGTGGAGGGGGTATCTAACACTGTAATGCACGATCAGGACAACTACTACTTAAGTGACAAGTGAAAACAGCATTTTAGCAGAAAGTATTCATTTTTGTCCAGTTGTTTCCCCTGCAATTTTACCACTGTTTTGCGTGCTTGTTCTTGCTGTGTTTTGTTTGCAAACTTCCTTAAATCGGTTATAGCTTTCCTTCCAAAACGTCGCAGCAGCAAAATCGGGAAAGACATTTTGACTTTTGTTATAGTTTTAATTTTATTGAAATAATATTTAAGTTTCATTCGAACACATGCATACCAGCTGCTGATTCTCTATTTAGTTAATATTTTTCTGTGTTAAGGCACATTATAAGCTATCGACTTTTTGTTGCTCTTAACATCAATTTGTATGCTGTGTATGTTTCTCTCCGAAATAAACACCTCTTCAAACAAAATATTATTTCAATATGGGACCACTGAAAACTAAACATAGGGCAGACACAATGCAGATAGACTAGGTTGGATCACACACATGGCTCACATAAAAACTATTCAAAAGAGTAGGAAGTATACTAGGATACCATGAATTGTGAACACCGTCCATGATACCTCATTTAATGTCCAAACGGCTGCGGTTCTCGTCCAACCGTGACTGCCAAACTGTTGCCGGATGTCATTTCTGAAGACTAGCGTCACTGCAACAATATATCCGGAATTGCGTCACTGTGTCAGGAAATGGAAGGACGAAGTGAACAGAAAGCTGATAGTGTATTAGGTAAACACCATCCCCATTTTCCCCTCAGTCATCAAAACAAATGGCTTTGGTTTGCACATTTTCTTTTTCTTTTTTTTGGCTGCCTCATCTTCTGTGACGTCCCCAATCCTGCTGTTCCCACGCCGTTCATTCCAATCTCCCCGCCACAACCATACCCAGATTCGTTATGTCTCATCCTCAGAGTCGTGGTTTGCACATTTTCACTTATATCTTTTATCTCTTATAGGGGTGACTTGTCTGATTTTTAAAAAATGTAAAATGTGGAAACAAAATTATGGGAAGACTAATCTAATACTTGTAATCATGGGTCTGGTGGCTGCCTTACTTGTACGTTTCTGTTTTGGTTTTTAGTAAGTTGGGTGGGGGGGGGGGGGGGGGGGGGGTAACAAAGCTTGCATGTCTACTGAAATGCTTTTAGAAGCCCAGAAAATCTGCAAGTTTGTCTGCCTAATCCAATGGTTATCCCAGATTAAGCCTCGTGAATCTATTCTGAGGAGAGAGAGAGAGAGGGAGGAGAGAGAGAGAGAGAGAGAGAGAGAGAGTATGGGAGATGGGTGTGTGTACTTATGCATGTTTGTATATGCGTGTATAAATGATTACCAGAACATGGGTATTTCAAAGTACTGAGTACTACAAGAGCGCCACCAACATTTGTTACATATAAAAACGCGGTTTTTTGGATTTAGTTTTTGTTTGGGTTCTTTTTAGGGGGAAGGGGGATTGTTTTGTTTTGTTTCATTTACTTTATTTTCTTCCATTGCTTATTTTGCACTGCTTTGAGTTATAGATCTACGTGTTTGTTGTTGTTTTGTTTTTGTTTTTTAGTGTTGTTCTTCTATGGGGACGGGATAGCTCAGTGGTAAGAGCACTGGCTTTCCCCAAGCTAAGGTTAAGCAGCATCGAGTGTGGTTACCACTTGAATGGGTGATTATTTGTGCGCCTTGGCTTCACTACAGTCTCCCAGTTCACCCAGCTGTAAATGGGTACTTGCCTCTTTAGGGTTAGGGAAGGTAAAGTAGCGAGGGAGAGGAGATGGGCGCCGCCCTCAATATGCTGGCCCCTTGAGAAGTTGAGATCTGATACCTCGCTCCCCTACGACCACATAGGTTATGGGACACCTTTCCTTTATTCATTGGGGGGCGGGGGGAGGGGGGTGAGTAAAGAATCCGGACTTGAAATTGGAACATGTACTGTCAGCGCGCGACACTGCTACAGGCAACACCACCACCACTACCACCACCCCACCACCACCACCAACAACAAAAACAAACAAAACCAAAACAAAACGAGTCAAAAGGGAGAGAACCCAACCTGTTGATAGGATCAATATCAAATAACAACCGGTACTGACACGCCGCTTTGCTGTTATTGCTACCGATAGTCTGCGCTGTGTTTGTTATTGTTATTGTTGTTGTTGGTTGTGTGTGTGTGTGTGTGTGTGTGTGTGTGTGTGTGTGTGTGTGTGTGTGTGTGTGTGTGTGTGTGTGTGTGTGTGTGTGTGTGTGTGCGTGTGCGCGCGCGCGTACGTGCTTGCCTGCATGAAAGAGAGAGAGAGAGAGAGGTGGTGTGTGTGGTGTGTGTGTGTGTGTGTGTGTGTGTGTGTGTGTGTGTGGTGTGTGTGTGTGTGTGTGTGTGTGTGTGTGTGTGTGCGTGCGTGCGCGCTGACAAAGAGGGAGGCTGCGTGTCCGTGGAGTGCCTTTGTACGTGTTCGTGCACGCGCATGTTTTCCTAAGCATCATTACTGATTTACCAATAACAAATGCAACATCCCACAAGAATGAACGCAGAAAACCCGAAGGTTTATCACACAACTTACAAATTGCTCGAGGCTTTACCGTGGGGATTTCTTCTTCGTTGTTCCTTGGGCTTCACTTCTGTTGCGGTGGCAATGGCACGGCTAATGACAATTTTTAGTTGTACCTCTGGGATACATTTTTCTGTAAAACACAAATTTTCAATCTGGCATGTCAGCCTTTAAAAAAATGGAAAGAAGAACCAGAAAAGGAGGAACCAGAAAAAGAAGGAGGAGGAGGAGCAACAGAAGAGGAAAGGGAGGAAGAGCAGGAGGAAGAGATGGTTGAAGAGGACCAGGAGAAGGAAAAGAAGAATCACCAACAGTAACAAAAATACAATAACACAAAAATAACAAGAGCGACCCACCACTACATACATTCGCACTCTTATTAAAGGACAAAGGGTGTTTATGCTAACAAATTATTCTATGCCAGTTACACCACTAAAAAAAACACCCAACTCCTACAATAACAACACAAAAACAACCAAGAATAATAGCCACAGTTTCATTCAATCACAGGGGGCCATGAGGTGTCGGTTGCCAAATAATCATTTGATACATGTTATACTGCTACTGGGTCATAAGCAGCTAGCTCTCATGCCATTTTTATGTTTTAAATCATACCAGGTTGGCATTTACTGCGGTGAAGCTTGAGATGAATCTGCAGAAATTGTCCTCATAGCATTGTTTTGGACACTCCGTGTTTTTGTTTACTAAATATCAAACACACGATGATTTGTAACCCGAAATGTGTGTGTGTGCGCGCGCGCGCGCGCGCGGTGTGTGTGTGTGGTGTGTGTGTGTGTTTGTGTGTGGTGTGTGTGTGTGTGTGTGTGTGTGTGTGTGTGGTGTGTTTATTCTTTCTTTTATTCTTCTTATCTCGGGGATAAGGGAATAAGCAGCTCGTGCGCTTTTTTACATCCAGTCCCCAAGTGTATGCGGTGTTGTAAATTTTGTCATTCCTTCCCACCGGCACACAATGGCCTACTCTTCCGAAAAGTGGAACAGGATTTAACGTGTGCGCAAGATGTTCTACCTGCGTTCGCGAATGTGTGTGTGTATGTGCGAGTGTGTGTGTGTGTGTGCGCGCGCG
>CM054153.1:6480974-6485974 GCA_028751875.1 Rapana venosa | reverse complement strand
TGTTTGTTTGTGTGTGTGAGGTTTAAAAAAAATTTAATTGCTCCCACGGCTACAGCTGATACTGTTTCTGCTGGTGGTTTCTTTATGCTTCCACCCTTCCCCCGACTCTCTCCCCAAAAATCAATAGTTTAGTACCATTGCTTTTTTTCCCTCCACCATTATCGTCACCTACACCGTTACCACCCCCACCAGTACTACTGCTATCAATAAAATTACAGCTACTGCTGTTACTGATGCTTCTGATGATACTATCCGTGCTTCTTCTTCTTTTTTTGTTCTTCGTCTTCTTCTTTTCTGCTGCTGCTGCTGCTGCTGCTGCTCATGCCAATGCTACTAACCATCGCCGAAGTCTAACATAGATCCCCGCTGCATAACAGGATTGCTGAAAACGATGGTAATAATATTATGCGTGGATGGTGATGCCCCTATTATGTCCGTTTCTCTCATACTCCCACACACACACATATATGTAAGAGAAGAGGGGGTTGGGCAGACTAACTGTTTTACTGTAAACGACGGTTTGTTATGTTGTACCTTTCTGGCACTGCAAATTTCATCACGGCTTCTTTCATAATACCACTCCTTGGTGTACGAAAAGGTGGATGTGGAGGAGGAGGAGGAGGGGGGAATGGAAAAAGAGAATCAGGAGGTGACATATGTTGGAACAAGTTATGCGCTCAGAGATGGTGCTTTATAGGCGCAAGTGTGTGTGCGTGCGTGTGTGTGCGTGTGCGCGCGCGCGCGCGTGCATGCATATGTGTACGCATTTGTGTGTACGTGCGCGCACGCACGCGAGACTGGCCTATGAGACTGAAATTCTGCCCGGATAATGTGTAGGCTTAGGCTAGGCCTGAACACCACCATGATTGTAATGACTTTCTGTGATGTTATTGTAAATGTCAAGATCATTAACTCCTCTCTCTCTCTCTCTCTCTCTCTGGGATAAAAGGAATGCAGAACAGACTAAGAGAGGGCAGATAAGGTTGGAAAGGGGGAAAGTGGGGGTGAAGGGAAACAGTTCTTTCTTTTCCAAGGAGAAACAAAACGTTTGTTCCAAATCGGGATCAGGTGTTTGTTTTTTTAAAGAGGCTACATCGTTATAAGTGGCTGAACAAGGCAGTCAATACTGTTGTGGAAAACAACAACAACAAAAAGCAACATCGCCATATAAACAAAAACACAAGATCGAAAATGATAGCTAAAGACAATAGCAAACAAATAACAATTGAATAAAACAAAACAAATTTTTGATAAGGAGCAAGTAAACGAACCCGAACCAACAACAAAAAGTAATAAGCAGCTTTAACAACAACAAAATCCTGACTATGCGTGTCCCTTTTTCTCTCCCATTGTGCCCCTATTCTCCTTCCCCCTGCCCCCCCCCCCCCCCCCCCCCCCCCCCCCCACACACACACACACACACCCCTCTCTCTCTCTCTCCCGCTGAAATATCAGCAGTGTAGGCTTTTTGTTTGTGTTTGGTTGCTGTGGCTTTTTCTCCTCCCATCACGACGTCTGAACAGAGCAGTCTGTACGGCCTTAACGTGTTGGCCTTCAGCTTTGTTTACCAGGCATTATAGTCACCGCTCCTCTTTGTCCTCAACACCTTGTTTACACATCAATCTAATACACTTTTGCAGACAGTTTCTATTTACAAGTGTATTTGTTTACAGAGTTTTTGCCTTAAGCAAGCAAATAAATAAAAAAGAAAGTATACAGGCGGGTAGAGATAACTTCCAATACCTCAACAGTTGACTTGCTGGGTACAGTTTGCTTCGGAATATAAAAAAAAATCCGCATTCGGATTTCACTGCTTTTGAGAATTTAACAATTGGAATCGATGGTCTGGGGGTAACGCACCCGTTTAGAAAGCAAGAAATTGCGGATTCTACCTCTGTTTGAACCCGAACTTTGCCCTCATCCACTAGAATTTGAGTGGTGGTCTGGCTGCAAGTCTTTGGGATGAGACGATAAACCGAGGTCCTGTATGCAACACATATTTCGTGCATGAGAAAAAAAAATCGTAGCAACAGGAGGTTTGTTCCTGGCAAAATGTGACTCTTTCTCTGAAAGTGACTGACCTGATTTCTTGTCTACAACTTCTACTGTCATTTACAAAAACTAAACAAAACCCCTTAAGAAAAACAAAAAGTGTGTGTGTGTGTGTGTGTGTGTGTGTGTGTGTGTGTGTGTGTGTGTGTGTGTCCATAGAGTGCAGTGCTTGCGTACCCGCTGACAAAAGCAGTATAAAATAATATTGTGCACGAACAAATGCACCTGCTGCTACTGTTTCACCTCCCTGTGTAATCCCGTACCACTTAGTGCCTGATCCGTGTGTTTTCCCTGCCCAGTTCACCCACAATCGCTGTGTTCACTGGGGGAGTAGCGGTGTTAATACTGTCACCCTAGATAGGTGCCTTCTGTCAAAGTATTTTAGCCGTGTTTGTTTCCTTTCGTTTCGTTCCTTGGCTAATTTTCGAGATTCACCAAAGGCGAGATTTTGTTTATGCAACCGTTTTTACCCACCTTTAAGGTACCTGCATTCCGACTTCGGGGATTAGCTCTGTTTGAAAGTAATTTACTGGCTGTTAATATCTACGTTCCAAGGTAACCCGTGTAAGCCTCTGCTCTCCTCGGTTTTGAGATGCTAGAATAGGAAAGTAAATGATGCTGATGGATTGTCACACGCATAGCTGTTCAACTAGAAGTAGTGTTTACTATTACAATGAGTACCAACACCGGAGAAATGTAAATGAAAACTATCAACATTCGATAACTGTAAATGAAAACGGTCACCTTTACATTGTTATCAACTTTTACTCGAGCCTCATTTTAAGAGACTTCATGCAAAACAAGTCATGTCACAAGTATGCAAATATATGCAAACCTGATATTTATATATGTATGAACAGACCTATATGTCTTAGCAAAATAATAACAGCCTTCGGTGTGAAAAGCCTACAGGGTTTCATTCAATAAGCAGCAATGAGAACAGAGGGTAATATTGCCGGCTTTTCATGATCATCTACAGTCCTTCTGTGATTCAATCCCAGAATGAATGTATGACAACTGCAATGAGCAGGTAGCCATTATTAAAGCACTAATACACGCACGCACGCACGCGCGCGCACACACACACGCGCGCGCACACACACACACACACACACAGTGGTTTGTAGACATGTTTAAAAAAAAAAGGGCATATCCTTTGCACTTTGTGCTAAGAATAGACACAACTCTGGTGGTCTATCATCATTCTTTAAGCAGGCCTATTCTTAAAGACCCCTGTGGGACTCCCGGGGACTGCTTGCAAAGCAAGCATTGCAAGAATAGGATCCCTGCCCTCCAACCAGGCATATCGTAAGAGGCGACTAAGGTGGAACCCTTCCTCCAGGTTGGGGGTTGGGCACAGGGCTAACAACCCTGTCCCTTAAAAGAAGTGAAGTTACGGAAACAGCAACAGAGAAAATTTCTACTTTTGCGTGCGAAGGACCTCCCGGGTCCAGTGAGACTTGTATGAATGCTGATGGCCAAAGCTGAGAGGAGAATGTGAGATGAAGGCCATGCAGCACTCTTGGGATCAGTGACTAGGTTGGCCCAGGATAGACAGGAGTGGAAGCGCTTTGTTGCTGCCCTACACACCACTGGGTGTAATGGTTAATGATGATGATGATTCTTAAAGAATCAATGGATGGTAAAATCATACCTATTTAAAGGAAAAATACCTCGTTGAGTTCTGTTTAATTCACATACATACCCCCCCCCCCCCCCCCCCCCAAGTACATGCACAATATGTATGTAGGCGGAAGGGAGGGGGTATGATTAGATAATGAGTGTCCTATAAGCCAGGCATGGTGTCAGTGTGCGTGCGTGCGTGCGTGCGTGCGTGTGTGTGTGTGTGTGTGTGTGTGTGTGTGTGCACAACGTTTGTGCACATGTGTGAAAGCCGTGTGAAGAAGAGATTTACCGTTAGGAAAGCAGATAAAGACGGAAGTCAAAAACGAAAGCTGCCAAAGAAAGTGCCACCCATCTTGCAGGGATCTGCAAAACAAAAGCAAAAAATTATACACAGATCTAGATCTAATTCAAAGACTTTTCACTTGCCAATTTAACAAATGATGTCACCAGTTATGTAAATATATATAACAGATTTTCAACTGGTGTTGGCATCAAGCTTGCGACTTTTAACGTCAAGACTATTGTTCTAAACACTAGGTCTATAATTAGAAGAATAACCAAATAACAGACCCTCTTGAACAATAGTCATGATCTAGGTCTAAGGGAAAAAATATAGCGATTCTGATCGATCCTGCCGAAGAATTACAACAATTACATGACACACGATAGCATCTTGATCTGGGTAAGCCCTCTATCTTGAGAGAGCAGATAGAAACCCCCAATGTTAACGATTATTAAAGTACAAATGAGGCACTAGTGTATAAATAAATAGCTGACTAGCCATGGGATGTCGCAAACTCTGTTGTTCTAAATGGCAGGGGCCTACATTAAAAGCACAGACGGACCAGAAAGCTGGATATGGCCTAATCAACAAACACAATAGCAGTCTTACTGATAAGATAAAAAGGCAATGCTGCTAGGCATTGAAACAGTGGAAATCAACATTATCACGGAATAGAGTAAACTTGAACATATCTCTACAATCAGCATTATCACCCAATAGAGTAAACTGAAACACGTTTCTACATCCACAGCTACTGATACTGATACTCTTATTTGGTCAGGATAGCTGAAGAGACATTCATCTCTGCCCTTATTTGGACAGTTCGGAATCTGTTGTACACACAGTGTGTGGGCCATCATGTTCAACTAAACCTGTTCCATGTCACGGCTATTTTGCTTGCTGCCCAGTTACCAGATTATATTTATTACATAACACCCCTGCCCCTCAGATTAAAAAGGGATTTGTCGGCGTCAGATTCGATCTGCTCAGTCCAAGTGAAGGATTCTGCAAACGTAAAATGTCACAATTTCTGCATATG